>JAOTON010000149.1:0-247500 GCA_034440635.1 Lepas anatifera
GAGCCGCTCTGGGCTCAGAGTACGGGTGAGATGAGAGGACGGGGGAGCCGCTTTGGGCTCATGGTACGGGTAATGCAGTCCTGGGCTGGAGCCGAAGCACTGATGACGGGAAAAGCTGAGGCGAGAATACGTTCTTGGATGCTTATAACACATTCCAGGGAGTGTTCATCTACAGAAAGACATCACATACGTCTACCTACTTTTGGCAAAGGTTGCCACGAGTTTCCGAGGGTTCTGAAGGTGCTCAAAAATGTTCAGTGTTCATTTCATACACAGGTGCGTCGCCTCAAATTTCTCTTCGTGGGGGGGGGGAGGGGTGGTAGTTTCAAAGGGGCTCCATTCGGGATTCTGTAAAGGTTCAATTCGGGATTACGACGAGAACCTTTACACTGGGACGGGGAAATATTCAGTTTTGTTTATACCACAGTATACACAACGAAGACAAATCTTGTTTTCTGTTTGATATCATCCTGTATTAAACAGGGGTCCTGCGATGTATTCCAGGGACTTCCGATATAAATAAAGTAAGTACGATAACGCTGGAGGCCTCCTCTACTACAAACGGGCCCCCACGTGCCACTGACATAGCTGGGTGGGATCTATTTGACCTGTCTGGGGGTCTGGTATTGAAATATTGGACAGATCACCTTCTCTGACCAGCCGGAAAAATACCTCTACCGTTTAGGAGGCTTCCTTATCAGTCAGTAGGCTGCCACGCATGTAAGGAGCCTGCAATATAAAAGCGTAAAGGAAGAAAATCTTCCTTTGTCAATCGCAAAGGAAGATACGTCTGCCGTTGATGGGGACGCATGCACCATTTATGTCGTCGTATGTGCTCCCTTGACCTGTTTAGTGATTTCTTCTACTGGGCAGAGGGCCTCCCCATACCGGCTAAGGGGCGCCGATGCAAAAAGGGGAGTCTTGGGTACATTTTCATGACAGGTGTATAGTTTATTGGATTCCTAAGTCTATCAAAGGCTACCAGCATCGAAGGCGGTCCCCGGAGTCCAGCGGAAGGCCTTCTATGGTTTCATTGGGGGTTAGGTCCCCATGACGAAGATTCCTCTGTCCATGTATATTTTTTAATCGATATCATTGATTTAGCCACGAACCTGAATTTCCTTAGAGTATATCCATCCAACATACTACTGTTTCGCCCATGTCCTGTAAACGGTACTGCAATTGTTACGTGGTGGCAGAAATGCTCCAATCGCGGGCTTCTCTCATATTGGCCTTTTTCTAACAGACGCTTTTGAGGCGTAGGGAGCCTATGAGCTCAAACCATTCGGCTTTTCTGAGATGACCGAAAAACGGCGGCGGTCAGCCCCACGACTACTCGGTATAGCTGGCGGGTCACTATTTCATTATTTGCCCCAAATTTAGGATTTAAGTCATCTTAAGTCATGTCATCGTAATAGGGAAAGTAACAACACCTCCAAAAAAGCTTAACCCGCGCCCCACCGGGGGTCCGGCGCCACCTTCGCCCCACGGGGGGCCATCGATGGCCCCCCTCTAACTCCGAAAATATGGGCGTTAGCGCAAATCTGCAAAATGCAATAGAAAGCTCGCGTAAATTCAGTAAGAAATTACTTCGCATGTTTTAGTGCTCAGGTCAATGGTTTGACCTCCAGAGGTCAAAATAGGTCAAGATCGGCTATTTTCACTCAAATATGCAATGATTAAGCAAACTAGGCATAACTCTTATGTCATTAGAGCTATTTGAGGCCTGGTAAAGTAAATTTGATAGCAAATTGCCAGTAAATTTTCCGCTATGTGGAACGTAAAGACCTCCCGCCAGTGGTTTGACCGCCAGAGGTCACCTCGTGACCTAATATGACCTGAGGTCACGAAAGGTCAAAAAGTGACCTTGCCGTATATTAAATGAAAGCCAGTGACAAGACAAACACGATGGTGTTTGTTTCATCGCTCTAGCTTAATTAGGTCAAAAGTTATTGTCAAAATACTGTTTTTGACCTCCGGTGACCTTGGATGACCTTGGAAAAGTCAAAGGGCAAATATGACCCCTGGGATCCGTGAAAGGGTGTCCAAAAACGTTGATCTGAGCAGTCTGAGTATTTGCAATCATTTTTGTGGCTTTTATATCATGAAATAGCTTTTCCCCATGCTTTTCCAATGGGAGAGGTCGCCTCGTGACCTGACCTCAGGGCACGAAATCGAAAAAATCCCGGATATACACCTTGTAGACCCTGGAGGGGTCATGAAGTGTAGGAAGTTTCAAATCGATCGACTTTGAAATGTAGCTCTTACAGAGCTCTAAAGGTGAAGTGAGGTGACCTTGGTTGACCTCGTCTGGTGACCTGACCTTGGGTGACCCGGGGTAAAAATTTCAGGGATGATGGGAAAATGATGCAGTGAGAGGTAGAGCCCTCAACCGCGGTGCTGCGCCTCGTCGTTTTTCTGCTATCCCGAAAAACCTTAGGGGGCCATCGATGGCCCCCGGTGGGGCGAGGGTTAACACCCGCACTGGAGGGGGTCTGGCACTAACGCGCACTGGAGGGGCCTGGTAGGCCCCCCCTAAGATCTCGGAAACTAAGAGGGTTAGAAAAACGCCACTTGGTAGGTTGGTGGGGATATAGTGGTCTACATGATGATCAATTTTCATTGACCTAGGTCAATATTTTCAAGGTCAAACGAGGTCGTAAAGGTCAAATATTGACCATGCTGGTATCGATTGATAAATGCTGTGATTATGCAGGAAAATGGCGGGAATAAGCTAAAGGCGGACAAGGTTCATAGAGAAGAGGTCTCAAATAGGCTTCCCCACAACTTTTGGGTCAAGGTCATTGAAGGTCATTGGCCTTTAAGGTCACCATATGGTATACTACTTATTATTTACACTTTGGCTAACACCGTAGCCACTGTTTGGCGGGAAATGAGGATTGACCTTTCCCAATGACCTTTGACCTTGACCTTTGACCTTGACCTTTGTATTTGGGTACCCTACCGATGACGTCATAGCATAATATATGTCAGACGGGGTAACGTCATTTGGCCGGACGCACAGTGGTCAGTGACCTTGAAAGTGCAGATATGACCTTGACCTGTGACCTTTGACCTTGACCTTGACTTTCATGTGAAGTGACCTTGACATATAGTCCCGCTTATATGACGTTATGACGTCACCACTCGGTCTTCAATGCAAGCTAACTGGTCCGACCGCGCGTTTACGGCGATCTCAAAATGCAGGTCTGACTTTGAAAGCCTATAAGTCAAAAAATTTTTGGCCGATTTTCAAAAAGTCTTCACCAATCGACGTGCTATTAAATTCTGTTAACACCCGCACTGGAGGGGGTCTGGCACTAACGCGCACTGGAGGGGGGCCTGGTAGGCCCCCCTAAGATCTCGGAAAGTAAGAGGGTTAGAAAAACGCCACTTGGTAGGTGGGTGGGGGCTATAGCGATCTACATGATGACCAATTTTCATTGACCTAGGTCAATGTCTTCAAGGTCAAATGAGATCGTAAAGGTCAAATATTGGCCATGCTGGGATCGATTGATAAATGCTGTGATTATGCAGGAAGTGGCGGGAATAAGCTAAAGGCGGACAAGGTTCATAGAGAAGAGGTCTCAAAGAGGCTTCCCCACACCTTCTGGGTCAAGGTCATTCAAGGTCATTGACCTTTAAGGTCACCATATGGTATACTACTTATTATTTACACTTTGACTAACACTGTAGCCACTGTTTGGCGGGAAATGAGGATTGACCTTTCCCAATGACCTTTGACCTTGACCTTTGACCTTGACCTTTGTATTGGGGTACCCTACCGATGACGTCATAGCATAATATATGTCAGACGGGGTAACCTCATTTGGCCGGACGCGCAGTAGTGAGTGACCTTGAAAGTGCAGATAATGCCTTGACCTGTGACCTTTGACCTTGACCTTGACTTTCATGTGAAGTGACCATGACATATAGTCCCGCTTATATGACGTTATGACGTCACCACTTGGTCTTCAATGCAAGCTAACTGGTCCGACCGCGCGTTTACGGCGATCTCAAAATGCAGGTCTGACTTTGAAAGCCTATAAGTCAAAAAATTTTCGGCCAATTTTCAAAAAGTCTTCACCAATCGACGCGCTATAAAATTCTGTTAAATGTGGCCAAGTTTCGTTTTTCCGCTGCAAGCGGTTCTCCGGCCACCTCAGAAAAACAGGTGGGGGGGCCTCCGAGGCCCCCCTCCAGTGCGCGTGTTAAATGTGGCCAGGTTTCGTTTTTCCGCTACAAGCGGTTCTCCGGCCACCTCGGAAAAACAGGTGGGGGGCCTCCGAGGCCCCCCTCCAGTGCGCGTGTTAAGGCTGCGCCATTGTAGAGTTATTAACCAAAAAAGTTCAAAATCCCTGCCATGGTGTTTGTGCACCAAAGCCTACTATCCTGTTGCCTTATCTTTTTTCTTAGATTTCCAGACTCAGTCCATTTTTGAGATGATCATGCTGAGTATAATTCCATGCAAGGAGTCAAAATATTCTTTCATAGCACACGTCCGCTACAATCATAACAATCGGCATCATACGTGCTGCAGACACTCTCGGGCTTCAAAACTCAGTTCGTAATGTATAAAATATAATATCGGCAGCAGCTTGTGATATTGCAATACAAATATGTTCTATATACCCAAGTTGTGACCATATAAGTTCACCAGTCACCTTTGCCTGTTCTTCGGTCAGATTAATTTTACTTATTGACTTAACCTGGTCACGTGTTTCTTTTAACTATCATTCGATTTGGCTGGTTGAAAGAATTGCAGCTTCTTATACTAATTTCTTAGGCTGTTCTAAGTCTAAATGTTTATAAAAAAGCTCATTGTCTATCGCATCCTTACAGGACGTTCTGCAACTTCTGATGACAGATATTGATCTAACCTGAGTAAACGAGTAAAGGCAAGAGCTTGGTGTTCTGACCCCGAAGTTGTGCAGAGCGTTAAATTGATGGTGAGTGCATAGTTTTTTGCTGTTCAAATCCATTACGGCCCTGAAGGAAACATGACTGTAGGATGGGTCTAAATTTCCAATGATTATCTCAAACAGCAGCTTTACCATCAAGCGCAGTGGAGGGACTCCTAAAGTGCCCCCTCCCCTGAGATCTCGGAAACCAAGAGGGATAAAAACACCCGTTGAGGGATATGTGGGGGAGGGCGAAAGCGATCTACCTTATGACAAAGTTTCATTGACATAGGTCAAAATCTTTAAGGTCCAATGAGGTCGAAAAAGGTCAAATCTGGGCCGTGCTGGAGGCCTATTGCGAAGTGCCGTGTGCCGTTATATGTGCCGAAGTGCCGTTATATATATATATATATATATATATATATATATATATATATATATATGCCGAAGTGCCGTTATACATGAAACGCCGGGAATACACCAAAAATGGGCTACGGTCATAGAGGGAATGTCCCACACAATTTTCTCTGATATTTTTAGGTCACGGTCAGTCAAGGTCAACGACTTATGAGGTAACAATATGGCATGTCCTAATAATGCACAATATGGCTGACACTATGGCAAAATTTGGGTGTGAAATGAGGGTTTGACCTTGAAGAAAATCTTTGATCTTGACCTGTGACATTGACCTTGAGTTGCCTTAACTATGAAGTCATAGCATAACATATGTCACACGTGATAATGCCGTCTCATTGTAATACTGGGGTCAATGACCTTGAACTGTGGCCTCTGACCTTGACCTTCATGCGGGTTGACCTCGGCATTTAACCTGATTATTTGACGTTATGACGTCACCACTCAGTCTACGGTGGTGAACTGGTGGACTGTGGCCCTCTAACTGCTGGACTCCAACTGGTGCGACCGCGTGATTGCGACGGTCTCAAAATATAGGTCTGACTTTAAAAGCTTATAATTAAAAAATATGCAACCGAGTTTTAAATGTTTTCCACTAATCAACGCGCTTTTCAATTCTCTCAAACGTGGCCAAGTAACGTTTTCCGGCGGTGAACTGTTCTCCGGACACCTTTTGAAAATAGGTGGGGGCACTTTAGGAACTCCTCCACTGCGTGTGTCAAGAGTATTGACAAAGATGTAATGCTGCAACAAATAGTTTTGAACAGGGCGGAGGAAGTACGGCAGAGACATAATGACGTAAATATTGATCATACATTGGAATAAGGACTCTTTTTTAAGTTGTAGTAGAAGTATAAACTTAACAATTAATAAAGACACACATGTCAACATCCAGACCGGTTTCGATATATTACAATATCATCATCAGTGTAATAAATGAACAACCTACATAAGGAGCAGAGCAGTAGACAAGAAGGCCAAAGGCGCAGTTTCACGGATAATTGCTAAAAATGTAAGACACTAACAAACACACACATATATGTTGAAGGTACTTGCTATACAAAGATTTGAAGAGGGAAAGCCGAAGACATTGTGTTCAACCTAGGTTTGTTTTTAGATATATAAAGAGACTCGAGAATTCTTAAATCTACACCTGTACCACACCTATCCAGAATTTTGAAATCATCAATGGTAACCGGGGTATCACATTGATGTGAATGTTCGCGAATCGCAGACGGATCTGGATTCGCCACCATTCGGTTAGTCCGGTCGGACATACCTAAGTGTTGTTTTATCCTGCAGTGTAATGAACGATGGGTGGAACCAACGTACGACGCACCACACGATGCGCAACAGAATTGATACACCACTGAGGATTGGCAACTCTTAGGTAACCTGTCCTTGAACCGGAAGATAGAACCCAAGGATGAGGTGTTCTGAAGGACGATCTTTGGATTGAGATAAGGGTAATATTTGGAAAGAAGGGACAATAACTCTTTCTTAAGTTTTAGAGACTGCTGACCAAAATACGGAATAACAAAATATTTCTCAAGTTTCTTAGCTGTACATGCCTTGGGAGATAAATCGTACTTCTTATTCAAAAAATCCTTGACCGAACAATCAAAAAGATGAATGGGGAAGCCATTGTTTTTAAAGAAGCGCTTTAAAAAGTCGAGTTCCCTGTGGAAAAGTTGGAATGATGAGCTGACACTAAATGCCCTATAGATAGCCGTTAAGGTGATGGCACGTTTTACAGCAAGGGGTATAAAGCTAAAAAAGCTAGTTCCTAGGCCAGTGAATGTTGGCTTTCGATAGACTGATGTTTCAAGCTTAGAGCCGACCCTCCTAACGCATACGTCAAGGAATGGCAGTTTACCACTCTGTTCGACTTCTTTTGTAAACTTAATATTTGGATGTTGAGCATTAAGAAAACTAAGAAATTTATCAGAATGTGATCTATGACGAAATATTAAAAAAGTATCATCAATGAACCTCTTATACATTACTGGGCGGAAGTCGGCTGGACAGTTTTTTTAACCATTTCCTCTCATGAAAACATAGAAAAATATTAGCAAAGGTGGGGCCTAAAGGAAGACCCATGCCTACCCCATCGACCTGCTTATAGAGAAGATTGTTAAAAATGAAGTAGGAGTTCAAAACGGCCACTTCAAGAAGTGAGCGAAAGTACTTCGCAGTAATCCCTGCTATTTCTACGCAATTATTTCTGAAAAGTTCGCTGATAGTTATTTCAATAGTTTCTTTCACCGGGATGTTAGTAAACAAATTTTGAACATCAAAGCTAGCCATAACCATTTCGGAAGTGAGTTGAAGCCCACTTAAACTATGCACGAACTCGGAACTGTTTTTTATTGTATACTCATTTACGGTAAGTGTCGAAAGTAGGGGGACCAAAAATTTAGCAAGTTTGTACGTTGGAGTCCCACAGGCAGCAAAAATTGGGCGTAGAGGAACCAGCACCTTATGGACTTTTGGAAGTCCGTACAAAATACCAGGAGTGGAGCCAGACACATAAAGTTCTTTGTACACCGAGTCCGATATCATAGATAGTTTCTTGAGTTTTGAAATAATGCGGTTTACCTTATCCTCAACTTGTCGAATGGTTTTAAGCACAGGTTCATTAATAAGATGAAATTTCGTAGCATCAGACAATATTAACTTAACCTTATCAATGTATGATGTTTTGTCCAAAATCACAACACCTCTCCCTTTGTCTGGTTTAGTAACAACAATTGACTTATCGGCAGCAACCTTATGGACTTTTGGAAGTCCGTACAAAATACCAGAACCAGACAAAGGGAGAGGTGTTGTGATTTTGGACAAAACATCATACATTGATAAGGTTAAGTTAATATTGTCTGATGCTACGAAATTTCATCTTATTAATGAACCTGTGCTTAAAACCATTCGACAAGTTGAGGATAAGGTAAACCGCATTATTTCAAAACTCAAGAAACTATCTATGATATCGGACTCGGTGTACAAAGAACTTTATGTGTCTGGCTCCACTCCTGGTATTTTGTACGGACTTCCAAAAGTCCATAAGGTGCTGGTTCCTCTACGCCCAATTTTTGCTGCCTGTGGGACTCCAACGTACAAACTTGCTAAATTTTTGGTCCCCCTACTTTCGACACTTACCGTAAATGAGTATACAATAAAAAACAGTTCCGAGTTCGTGCATAGTTTAAGTGGGCTTCAACTCACTTCCGAAATGGTTATGGCTAGCTTTGATGTTCAAAATTTGTTTACTAACATCCCGGTGAAAGAAACTATTGAAATAACTATCAGCGAACTTTTCAGAAATAATTGCGTAGAAATAGCAGGGATTACTGCGAAGTACTTTCGCTCACTTCTTGAAGTGGCCGTTTTGAACTCCTACTTCATTTTTAACAATCTTCTCTATAAGCAGGTCGATGGGGTAGGCATGGGTCTTCCTTTAGGCCCCACCTTTGCTAATATTTTTCTATGTTTTCATGAGAGGAAATGGTTAAAAAACTGTCCAGCCGACTTCCGCCCAGTAATGTATAAGAGGTTCATTGATGATACTTTTTTAATATTTCGTCATAGATCACATTCTGATAAATTTCTTAGTTTTCTTAATGCTCAACATCCAAATATTAAGTTTACAAAAGAAGTCGAACAGAGTGGTAAACTGCCATTCCTTGACGTATGCGTTAGGAGGGTCGGCTCTAAGCTTGAAACATCAGTCTATCGAAAGCCAACATTCACTGGCCTAGGAACTAGCTTTTTTAGCTTTATACCCCTTGCTGTAAAACGTGCCATCACCTTAACGGCTATCTATAGGGCATTTAGTGTCAGCTCATCATTCCAACTTTTCCACAGGGAACTCGACTTTTTAAAGCGCTTCTTTAAAAACAATGGCTTCCCCATTCATCTTTTTGATTGTTCGGTCAAGGATTTTTGAATAAGAAGTACGATTTATCTCCCAAGGCATGTACAGCTAAGAAACTTGAGAAATATTTTGTTATTCCGTATTTTGGTCAGCAGTCTCTAAAACTTAAGAAAGAGTTATTGTCCCTTCTTTCCAAATATTACCCTTATCTCAATCCAAAGATCGTCCTTCAGAACACCTCATCCTTGGGTTCTATCTTCCGGTTCAAGGACAGGTTACCTAAGAGTTGCCAATCCTCAGTGGTGTATCAATTCTGTTGCGCATCGTGTGGTGCGTCGTACGTTGGTTCCACCCATCGTTCATTACACTGCAGGATAAAACAACACTTAGGTATGTCCGACCGGACTAACCGAATGGTGGCGAATCCAGATCCGTCTGCGATTCGCGAACATTCACATCAATGTGATACCCCGGTTACCATTGATGATTTCAAAATTCTGGATAGGTGTGGTACAGGTGTAGATTTAAGAATTCTCGAGTCTCTTTATATATCTAAAAACAAACCTAGGTTGAACACAATGTCTTCGGCTTTCCTCTTCAAATCTTTGTATAGCAAGTACCTTCAACATATATGTGTGTGTTTGTTAGTGTCTTACATTTTTAGCAATTATCCGTGAAACTGCGCCTTTGGCCTTCTTGTCTACTGCTCTGCTCCTTATGTAGGTTGTTCATTTATTACACTGATGATGATATTGTAATATATCGAAACCGGTCTGGATGTTGACATGTGTGTCTTTATTAATTGATCATACATTAGGCAGATTATGATCATCAATATATGTTCACCGCAGAATGCTGCATAGTGGTGAAACTACCTGAGCGCGCAGAACTGAAAATAGGTGGAACATGTAACCCCAATGTCATTCCAGATAAAATGGTATAAACAGCTCTAGGTGCCACTCTAAAGAGACGAAAAGGATCCAAACCGAGCTGACGTCTGTCCATAAATCCCTGACTGGCTCGATACTGACCGTCGAGCACGTGCAGGACCACCCTGGCCGGTGGCAGTCCGTCCGGATCACAGAAATACTCCCCGGAGTCGGCGGGAAGCGCGTGCTGGATGAGTACATGGCTGGCGGTGTGGCTACCCTCGTGACTGGTCTCCACCCGAACACCGCCTCGACTCCGGTCAAACTGCACCAACTGAGAACCACATCACAGCCGACCGCGGTCAAACTGCACCAACTAAGTCAAACTGCATCATAGCCGTCCCCGGTCACATTGCACCAACGGAGAACCACATGGCAGCCAGCCACGGTTAAACTGTACCAACTGGGAACCACATCACAGCCGACCGCAGTCAAACTGCACCAACTGAGAACCACATCACAGCCAGATGCGGATAAACTGCACCAGCTGTGAACCACATCATAGCCGACCGCGGCAGACTGCACCAACTGAGAACCCCATCACAGCCGACCGCAGTCAAACTGCACCAACTGAAAACCACAGCACAGCCAGCTGTGGTCAAACTGCACCAACTGAGAACCACATCACAGCCGGCCGCGGTTAAACTGTACCAACTGTGAACCACATTACACCCGGCCGCGGTCAGGCTGCACCAACTGTGAACCACATCATAGTCATATCAGGGTTGAATTGCACAAGCTGTGAAACACACCAAATCCAACCCCATACAAGCATAAAAGTACTGTTACACCGGGCTAGTTGGTTAGGTTAAGTCAGTACCAATATAACAGAATTGAGATAGTAGGTCCCCGGAAATATACAAATCCCTGGACCTCTACGTCATCCAGTTAGTCAGAAATCACTATGGTCAAGGAAGATTCAGCATATTGATCATATAAGACATTTCAAAGATCTTGAACAATTTTAATAAAAATTTAGGAGTCTGTTATATACCCAGAGGGTAGGAATCGTCCAAAATTGACTTGACTGGTAAATGAACGGTTAAATAAGCAGTTAAATCATTGGTTGAGTTGCATTAGGCAAATAGTTACGAAATATTACCATATATGTCACGTAAAGAATGAAAGGCTAGCGTAGGCTAGAAATACAAGGCCAAAATATGGGCCAGTGTTTGCCTAGTCACTGAGCGTCGGAAGCTGTGGACAACAGGAAGCGGGCTCTAATTACCTTGCTATCATGGGACCACCGGACGTTGGCAGGCGGGCGGTGGGCGTCCCTGATGATGCAGGTCAGGTTGGCGCTGCTGCCTCGATTGATATACAGGTCAGGCCCTCCTACTATCTCCACGACTGGCTCTATCAAATCACAGCGTTATTAGTGACGCGCTGCATTAGTGCCGCATACTGAACACTGTTTGGTCTCCAACAGTGCACGATACTTATTCGGTTCTGGGTGATACTGGGTCCGTAGGAGACAACAAACAAACTCCGTTTTTTAAGCCAGCTGAAAGAAACTCAGTCGGTCGGCAGGGGGATTAATAAATATCGCTTGATTTTCTCAATAGTTATTATGTTAGTTTCGAATGGATATTTAAGGGAAGGTGATACCCTCACAATGAGGATTGAGCTGGGACAAACATGAGATAAGGCATACCGAAAAAGAATCAGTTGGTTTTAGAGTGGAATCTCGGAGGTTAGTATAGGTGCTTCTGAAGTAGTACACTCATGCAGAGCATGATGGAGCAGAGCATGCAACTACTGTTGTTTCGTTACAGGCAAGCTCTGAAAGAACCAACAAATGAAGCTGTGGGTTATGCGATATGTTGGATACGGCTGACAGCTTTGTTCAAATGACATGAAGGAACCATTTCCCTTTAAGCGGAACTCACGGAATCGACTAATATTTTCCACGCCAATTACATGCGAAGAACATTGGGGATGCTAACAGGTTGTTTAGGGTGTACCTGAATCCGGATATCGAAATGGCTGCTAAAAGATTGTAAACAATGGTATAAAACATATTCTTTTCATTTGAAAATCCTCCCACAGAGTTCACAAAATGTTGCAATATCACTCTTCAAAATACCACCGCTTAACTTTTCCCCTCTTTAACACGTAAACCCATCTTACTACGTGACACTCTTAAGAGGTACCTCATATACTGCCAGGGATAATATCAATTTCAGCAACTTTATAAACCCAAGTTATCTTTCAACCACTCAGTCATCAGATGTAACAGTGCTAAGGTGATGCAAATGTTCATGACATTTATATTTTCCCCTCCGTTAGCACTTATTACAAGTTGCAGAGGACGGATCCCGTCTTCGAAAAGGGACGGGTTTACTACATAGTAGGCCATGTCGTGATCACCACTTTTTCACAGGATCTTTGATTACCGGGTGTTTTCTAAGGCATTGATGGTCGCTGATTACGATTTTCTGGTCGAAAATGTCGAATTCGAAAAATATTTGCCCGCGCAAGCCCTTTGAAATTCTTCCGGTTGGCCAAAATTTCGATGTTTTCATATCTCACGGACAATAAAATGCAACTAATGTATGGAAAGGGCTCCAGAACTTTAAAACAATTGAATCTAAACAATTTGAAACCTTTTTTGACTCCTTGAAATATATATTTACCCGAAAAAGTACCTTGGAAAGACAGGGATGTTTGAGCTTAAAAAGATGATAATAGATGGCGCGCATGACGCAGCCGTCAATCAGTGTCCCGCTACGTGGCTTATGACAAGAAGCTATTATCCAAAGGAGCTGGATATACTATTTGAGCCTATTATGGATTCGATGAATGAACACTTACCTTCACAAGATGATCTAGATTTCTCTCGCTTGCAGTTTTAAATATTATTGGGAATGGTTGCTTTCAAAGCAGGTACAATTAAGATCAGCCAGCCATATATAGATTAGGTATCTAAGTATGTAGTCACTGCGGATCAATTTCAAGTATCAAAATGTATGCAAGAGCCATTCGATTATATTTAGATTAGTCTTGCTATCACTAGCAAGGAGAATACCGCATTTCGGGAAAAATGAAGCTACACCACACCTAGCGCCGCCGTCAAGCCATGTATGCTGCTGCTTAACCAGCTCTCGACTGGGGCTGACGTTGTTGGTCACATTATGATGCTGCAGCTTGAAGAGATGGAGGCCAGGGAAGTAGACCAATTTCACGTTTCAATAGCTTGAAAATTCGAACCCACCGCTGATGAAGTTACCGAGACTTACAGAAGAGCATCTGTGGCAGCAAGAAACAAGTACAAAGTTCGCTGTGAAATAAGGAAGCACTGTAACCTGAAGGAAGAGATCAGAAGGCGCCTACAAAACATGAAGATATTGTAAGTATGGACAAAGCATGACAACATTGTTTGACATATAAAGCAGAGCTTTACCATCAAAGGCATCGGCAAACAGAACATTTCTGGAACACCAGCGAGAAGCACAGAGGTTGTATCTTGGTGGCTTGGATGCAGTCGTGACGCACCATTGGAGACGGCAGCAGCTGCGGCAAGCCACTGCTGCTGCCGCCAATAGGGTCTGATCGGGAGGCCGGCTCGTCCGCATTCGAGCACAATAATATGACAATCACCTGGACAAGTATACAAACCACTTCCGTGTAACATTTAAAAATAAGTTTTCCTTCCGAGATTGACTTATGCCTGCCAGAGCCTGTTCGCGTGCGGCGTCTGTCAGCAGCTGGTGTGATGCTACAAATAGGAAGCTCGCTGCTGCATATACCACCATCGGTCGCTGTCAATGGTGCCGTTGCGTTCTGACGCAGCTTCAGCTCCGTCAGAACGCAACATCCGGAGAACTCCTGGTAGCCACAACGACAGCAGCAGTGGCTTGCCGCAGCTGCTGCCGTCTCCAATGGTCCGTCACGACTGCATCCAAGCCGCCAAGATACAACCTCTGCGCTTCTCGCTGGTCTTCCAGAAATGTTCTGTTTGCCGATGCCCTTGATGGTAAAACTCTGCTTTATATGTCAAACAATGTTGTCATGCTTTGTCCATGCTTACAATATCTTCATGTTTTGTAGGCGCCTTCTGATCGCTTCCTTCAGGTTTAAATGCTTCCTTATTTCACAGCGAACTTTGTACTTGTTTCTTGCTGCCACAGATGCTCTTCTGTAAGTATCGGTAACTTCATCAGCGGTCGGTTCGAATTTTCAAGCTATTGAAACGTGAAATTCGTCCTCTTCCTGGCCTCTATCTCTTCAAGCCGCAGCATCATAATGTGAACGACAACGTCAGCCCCAGACGAGAGCTGGTTAAGCGGCAGCATACATGGCTTGACGGTGGCGCTAGGTGTGGTGTAGCTTCATTTTTCCCAAAATGCGGCATTCTCCTTGCTAGTGATAGCAAGACTAATCTAAATATAATCGACTGGCTCTTGCATACATTTTAATACTTGAAATTGATCCGCAGTGACTACATGCTTAAATACCTAATCTATATATGGCTGGCTGATCTTAGTTGGACCTGCTTTGAAAGCAACCATTACCAATAATATTTAAAACTGCAAGCGAGAAAAATCTAGATCATCTTGTGAAGGTAAATGTTCATTCATCGAATTCAAAATAGGTTCAAATCCTATATCCAGCTCCTTTGGCTAATAGCTTCTTGACATAAGCGACGTAGCGGGACAGTGGTTGACGGCTGCGTCATGCGCGCCATCTATTATCACCTTTCTAAGCTCAAACATCCCCGTCTTTCCAAGGTACTTTATCGGGCAAGTATATATTTTAAGGAGTCAAAAAAGGTTTCAAATTGTTCACATTCAATGGTTTAAAATTTCTGTGGCCCTTTCCATACATAAGTTGCATTTTATTGTCCGTGAGATATGAAAACATCGAAATTTTGGCAAACCGGATGAATTTCAAAGGGCTTGCGTGGGCAAATATTTTTCGAATTCGACATTTTCGACCAGAAAATCGTGATCAGCGGCCATTAATACATTAGAAAACACCCGGAAATCAAAGATCCTGTGAAAAAGTGGTGATCACGACATGGCCTACTACATAGTATGCTGCGTGTGGGCGAACCATATGTCCTGAGCAAATATGCTCCAGCATACGGAGCATCTTTGCCACCTTTTTTTAACATTTGAGTGACAGGCTAGATTCTAAGTAGAAAGTGCTTTTAAATGAGGGCATGTAGGGCAGTAGAGAAAATGTGTATAGAGTCGCAACAGCATTTATTGGAGGATCATGGATGTTAAAAGATACTTCACGAGTTCTTCTGCATCACTGCAAAAAACGGCAAGACGAATCATTTTTACTAAACTCCTAAACACTAGCCAAATACATTATCTGTAATTGAGGGTCGAGATGCACTGACCCCTGAGCTTATCGGGCGTTAAGAACGCATGCATTACCAAAAAGGGGTTTGATTTGATGGCCAGTCTATGCGCATATGGTTTGAACCCATGCATTTAGATCGAGAGAACTTCACCGTTACATCAGACTGGCTGAAGTGCTGCACCCAAGCTCCTAACTTTCCATAGCCGCGACGTGGTGACTGGTCTGAGCTTAGGCTTAAAACCAACCCTCCGTTCTAAAGGCCGCAGGTTACCAGTCCCATTATTAAAATCAATTATTTTCGGCGTGAAAACCACTCGGAGGTAAAAAATATGCTAAGCTGATAATCGATATAACGTTTAAACTTTGAATCTGCCGTCAGTTCAAAAACGCAGTCCAATAGAAACTTGAGCTTTCAGAAGAATACTCAAAGATTAACACACCCAGCGTCTCCTTTGAAGATGAGACATCATGCAATGTTCTGATTTCTGTTCCCGAAGTTTCCTTGACGGAGATCTTAGCTTTAGGCCTGGATCTGTGGGGCGTGGAATGTGAAGCCCAGTCATGGTACCATGCAATACGGCATATTATCTGAAACTGCATGCGCTGTGGCATCGCTTCAAGCTAAATGCCGCAGTTCAGCCAAATCAGGCATTAAGCGGGCGCTGACTTAAGTGTCAAACTTTCTCGATTAGATTTAGGACAGAGTTGTTTCCGAAATAGACCACTTCTCTATAAATGCCTTAGCTTGCTGCAGTATCTCAGTAGGCTCCTAAAGGGATATGCTTGATACCATCTCTTCGTTGTAAAGATGGTTTTGGGTCTGTGCTCCGAAATGCACTGTTTATAGACAAATTTGTGTGTGCATGCATGCAAGCACTCTGAATATATTTTTGGAGTGCTAGATATGCAATGAGACGTCGACCTTCACGTCCTTCCTTCGGGATGGAAGTTCCATCCCCATCCAGCTGCAGCATATTGACCTACAAGTATGAGATTTGGCGCCGTCTGTGTGCCGCTGCCCCAACCCTATTCCGGATGCTGATCCCGCTGCTTCAACTAATGTATTAGAAATTGAGGAGACCACCAAGGTGGGTTTTTCTCGTTTCTGACGCAGTTTTATGCGTAGATGCCTAATATTTAGTCCGCAAAATCCCAGTTTGTCACCGCTTTTGTAATCATCAGTTGTAATACAAAAAAATATTTGACCCTGGCAGCTTCCAAAATATCGGACGAAAAAGTGTAATGTTTGGTGTTTTCTAAATCACCAAAGTGATAAGAATTCAACTATTTAAAGCAGCTGTCTTAATTTGTATTGAAGAATCTGTTATTTTGATAGAAAACTGCAACAGCGTTAATACAGGAGCCAATGGCAGATGCCATGGACATCCTATTCGCTCCGGACATCAGCATAGTTTGCTATGAAATATAACATCTGTGTGTGTTTTAATGCGAAAGATGTTTGGCCAGATTTTAAAGCAACATGCTGTATGAATTACATTACAAAACACCTCACCATTTTTAGCAGCTGCACAATTTTCTCGCAAATCCAGCTCCTTCAAATTGACTGCAGCAGCAATAAGTCCAAGAATCCAATGTCAGAGACCGCAGCTGGCCGGACGCGGACCGAGCTTATCTATCACTGACCAGCAGTTGGGTGTGAGGCGGGTGCCGGGCCTTTGAATGAATGTGACGGAGGTGCAAAGGTAGCAAGGGTGTTTCATGCAGCGTACTTTCATTTGGAGATAAAAGTGAAGGTTGATCTTTAGACATTAAATCCAGATAAATATTCATTTCGTAGAGTTGGATGAGTATACCGCACATTTTGCTTTTAATCCCCTCCCCATCAGAAGTTTAAAATCTAGGAAGAAAACTTGTGCCTAAAATATGCTGCTATATCCGCTCTTGAATTGAACTGACTCGTGCCACCCTTCAAATTGCGCAATATTCGCACTTGATAAGAAACAGTATGATTTGTTTGCCGGGCTCGCCCAGGGGGCCAAGCTGGTAATGGGTAAAGGCTCTGATCCTGGGTCCTTGCACTGAGGCCAGTCGATTGCCGGAAAAAACAGCTTGAACCAGTAGTTATTTTCATTAAAATACGTGCATTCGGAGACTCTCGGAAAGTGTCCAGCACAACGTCGAGTAAAACTATCTTCGTATATTGCAAAAACCACACATACCGCCATGTAGCGTTCACTGTTTCACTCTTTGTTCGGACTGATGCCTGGCTGCATCCACGTTAACGACAGGAAGTTTAGATTTTTGCAAAATTCACCTCCAGAATTTTGGGCATTGCAATCGTCCCGGAGTGTGTCAAATGACAAAATAGCATTGTCGTGAAAAGCTATCTCGGAAGATATCAAATTTCATGCACCAAAATATAAAAGAATGGGCTTTGGATGTTTGCCAAGATACAAAAAAACGCAACGAAAAATTTCCAATTGCAGAAAACGGCGCTAAACACAGATTTTGCGGGCTACATCTTTAAAATCTACCATGAACTGGATCAGAATCAACAAAAACCCAATCAGGTGGTCCTCTCAATTTTGTATACGTTAGTTGAAGCAGCGTGTGATAGTTTTGCTTAAAATACAGCAGCCTCCAGATCACCCTGTAATTTTGATTTATACCAAATTATTTAGCTGTGAATCTCATAGAAATGTATAA
The DNA here is from genome assembly GCA_034440635.1 of Lepas anatifera. NCBI lineage: Eukaryota > Metazoa > Arthropoda > Thecostraca > Lepadidae > Lepas > Lepas anatifera. The sequence goes on from JAOTON010000149.1 coordinate 18,096, forward strand.
AGGTATACAAATTCAACTTCAAACCTAACATAAAAGCGCAAACATGACTATTTTTCATCTTTAAGTGAAGCTCTGGAATGATAAATATTACTCCCGCGTATTCACATAGATCCAGGTAAGAACACTCACCGACCACATGCAGGTAGACGTTGTGTGACACGGGCGGCGTGGTACTGATCTGGCAGAAGTACCAGCCAGCGTCTGACTTGCGCACGTGCGCGATCCGGAGCCCCCAGTCCTTGCTGTACTCCTGGTGGACGGGCTCTATTCGGCGATCGTCAGTGAACCGCATCCGATTTCCCGTTAACACCTCAATGTCGCGGCCCCAAGACACCTGTGGAGGAGAATATACAGCTTTACATCAGAAGAAGACATCGGCGGAAGAGAAAATACAATCTCCCATCAGCACCTCAAAATTGCGATGCCAAGTTCACCTGTGGATGAGACATCCAACTGCCCGCCAGGGTCTCCATAGTGCGACGCTTAGGACATCTGCTGAGAAGATCCGACAACCTCCCGTCAACACCCCAATTTTGAGATCCCAAGACACTCGTGGAGGTAAACATCTCTCATCCACCCAGCAGTGTAACCGTTCCGTGCCCAATGCTCCTTCCGCGGAACATGGTGTTGTTTTCAGCTTTTACAAGCAAAACATTGGTGGATGGGGCTAGATTGTCCTAAACAAATGAATGGCGGATCTAACTTGGAATAAAATGCGTTATTATATCATTTCACACATTGTAGTACTTATCTAAGGATTACCAATATGGCAAATGAGTCTTCCTTTATCACCTTACTTATATCATGTATTACTTATATTATTACCTTACTTTTTTACCAAATCTATATGACTGGAAGGTGACTTCGGTGTTGCTGATGAGCTAAAAAAAGGCATTTATAAGGAGCAAACATTTTGAGCCTAGATAAGCCAGCCCGATAGCTAGTTTGACCTACAGCTGCGGAGGGACCGCCAGCGGTGGTATAAGATCACCCTCTAGCCTCGTGCCTCGCAGACCGGGCCCGAAGGCTCACCCGCCTACCCCTGCACCAGGGACTGGCCTCGATCTGAGCCCTGCTCTCAACATGGTTGAGGGGTGTTCTGGGCAAAAATAATCATTGCTTTATATCGAGGCAAAAAATTGTTACAGTAGGAAACAGGAGAATTTACTACTAAAAACGCAAACGAAAGTTCCAAACCTAAACATGTAGGGAATCATACGGCACACCTGGTTGGTAGAGTTTGCTTAGGCAATAAGCATTTATGCGCATTGGTGGATCAAAGGATTTGCCTCGAACCTTGTCCCCCTGGAATGTCGCTTCTCATCCCCGAGCCCCTCCCCCCCATGATGCAAGTTTTGGTGCCCCAGTGGTAGGATTTGGCGCCCACCTGAAAGACTGTGGCGAATGAAATTCCAAACGGGTTTCTCGGTATGCTCTATCACCTGGTAATTTCAGTTCAAAGTTCATTATAAAGGTGCCACATTTCATTTGATACATCGTTCATAAGCGAGTTAAAATTTGATGTGAAAGTAAATCAAAATCATTTAACTTTTAATATTTTTTCATAGTTTAAAACTCTTTGCAATCTTGCTCAAATGGCTTTCTTCTGTTTTAGTTTCTTAACACGTGCCTCGCTAGGGTCCCTTGCATGACGCGCCCCGCTGGGGGGGCGTTTTTCGCCCCCCTCCGTATCTCCTTCCCCACGAAAGCTAAAGTAAAATTACGGAATGCGTTCGAAAGCTCGTGACAAGACAAAGATAATTTATAGGAAGTATTTTTATGTCAGGTCAATATTGAGGTCAGCATAGGTCAAAGAATGTTCCATAGGCTTAAAACAGAGCAGTGTACGTTTCCCTCTCTAGATCTGCCCTCAGGGGAGCTAGAGCAAATCTTTATGTATCATTGGATTCCTCTCATCGCGGCAAATCGAATGATGTATAATATGACCTTGCTAGGTAAAATAGTCAAAATGACCTGACCTCGACCTAGGTCAAGGTCACAGAGTGACCTGGTATGATCATGTTACATATCAATCGACTCCCTGTGACAATATAAACACACTGTAAGAAAAATGGGAGCTTTATCTCATTTCAGTGAGAAGTTATTGGCAAAACAATCACTGCATGCTTCTGTGACCTGATATGACCTTTGAGAGGTCAGATGCTGAAAAACTCAACTTTATGGTCAAGGTCGTGGTGAGAATAGACAGTTTGAGGATTTTCAGCCTTATCTATCCAGTATTTCCTGAAAACGAGTCCATTCTATTTTTCACCATAGACTTATAATGGGGTGACCAAAAAATTGACCCCACCATAGGTCACCAATATCGAAATTCCGAGATAGCAGATTTGTAGATCCTCATGACCTTATCATATTGTGGAAGTTTCAAAGTGATCGGTTTGCTAATATTCCCTGGGCGCTGCTTCAAACTCGTAGTTTTAGGTTTTGAGGTCGGGTCACTTGACCCTGAACAGCTATTTGACCTGAGATGACCTTAACTCAAAAATATGGTGAGATGTGTAAAATTAATCAGGGATAAGGTACCGTAAGTTTCGTTGTTTTGCGTCTCTTCGTTTTTGCGCTATCTGGGAAAAACCAGGAGGGGGGCGAATTTCACCCCCCCCAGCGGGGCGTGTGTTAGGACTTCAGGTGTGCGCTTGCAGGCAGGGCCGTAGCCAAGCAGGGGGCGGCAGGGACAGCCCCTCCCCTGAGGGCCCGAAGGGCCCTTCTGAGGACAGCCCCTCCCCCTGAGGGCCCGAAGGGCCCTCCTGAGGGCACGATTCTGTAAGAAGCAGGGCACTTTTTACCCATCAGGGCCCTTTTGGCGCTGTCGCAGGGGCCCTTTTCGGGGCGCCGCCCCTCCCTCCTGAGAAAAATCCTGGATACGCCCCTGCTTACATGTGTGTGAAATGTTATACTTTCGGGGCACGCAAGCAACCCAAAAAGTCAGCACCGCTTACTAGTATGGCTCAGGATCAATGGAGACATATGCTTCCACTACATCTTTGACCCGTGATTCCCCGCAAGCTGTTCCAGTTTTATTGGCGTATTTGCACTATATCTGCCCTATTTTTTCACAATCCTAACACTGCTATGTTCTAGGTACGTGATTATTACCAATAAAAACCGCGTTTCACAAATCAACTGATTTGAACTGGCGAGACATGCTGCACCGCAGTGTCTCGCCTGTGGCATACTGTTCCGCAACGCAGACCTGGAGCGAACTGGGAGGTATACTGTACCGCTGAACATACATCAGCTGTTTGAGGCCGCCCGGAAATTACGTAGCGCAGAGAAGATGGGAAAATCAGCCACACGTTATCAAGCGTTACACATGAGCGTCAAAAACACTACCGGGGTAGAGGTTTCAAAATGAAAAACATGTTTTCGTAATCTATGGACGGCGCCAAAATTCCCCTGCCCATTAATCGCAGCTGGGCGCAGAAAAACCTTTGCTATAGCTGCTATATCCTATACCGTAAAATAAGCATCACTGTAACCCTATTACTGCCAGGCCCTGTTCACTCCTATTCCTTTCAGAGGGGGAGAAGATGTTCCCCCATCCTACGGTCACAAAATCTACCCTTTCGATAAGGCAAATCCAAGTGGGATCAATTTGTCTTAACCCGCGCCCCACCGGGGGTCCGGCGCCACCTTCGCCCCACCGGGGGCCATCGATGGCCCCCCCTCTAACTCCGAAAATATGGGCGTTAGCGCAAATCTGCAAAGTGCAATAGAAAGCTCGCGTGAATTCAGTAAGAAATTACTTCGCATGTTTTAGTGCTCAGGTCAATGGTTTGACCTCCAGAGGTCAAATTAGGTCAAGATCGGCTATTTTCACTCAAATATGCAATGATTAAGCAAACTGGGCATAACTCTTATGTCATTAGAGCTATTGAGGCCTGGTAAAGTACATTTGATAGGAAATTGCCAGTACTTTTTCCGCCATGTGAAACGTAAAAACCTCCCGCCAGTGGTTTGACCGCCAGAGGTCACCTCGTGACCTAATATTACCTGAGGTCACGAAAGGTCAAAAAGTGACCTTGCCGTATATCAAATGAAAGCCAGCGACAAGACAAACACGATGGTGTTTGTTTCACCGCTCTAGCTCAATTAGGTCAAAAGTTATTGTCAAAATACTGTTTTTGACCTCTGGTGACCTTGGATGACCTTGGAAAAGTCAAAGGGCAAATATGACCCCTGGGATCCGTGAAAGGGTGTCCAAAAACGCTGTTCTGAGCAGTCTGAGTATTTGCAATCATTTTTGTGGCTTTTATATCATGAAATAGCTTTTCCCCATGCTTTTCCAATGGGAGAGGTCGCCTCGTGACCTGACCTCAGGGCACGAAATCGAAAAATCCCGGATATACACCTTGTAAACCCTGGAGGGGTCATGAAGTGTAGGAAGTTTCAAATCGATCGACTTTGAAATGTAGCTCTTACAGAGCTCTAAAGGTGAAGTGAGGTGACCTTGGTTGACCTCGTCTGGTGACCTGACCTTGGGTGACCCGGGTTAAAAAATTTCAGGGATGATGGGAAAATGATGCAGTGAGAGGTAGAGCCCTCAACCGCGGTGCTGCGCCTCGTCGTTTTTCTGCTATCCCGGAAAAACCTTAGGGGGGCCATCGATGGCCCCCCGGTGGGGCGAGGGTTAAGCTGAAGCCTATTTTCAAAAGAATAAGAATAAACGAGATTTTGGAAATTGTTGGCAGGTGTGTGCAAAACATAAATGAACTGCTTTTTCATTATTTTTTAATTTTTCTTGAATTTCACACAAAATAGTACGTTTTGACTGAAAATGGGCGCGGAATTGTCATATCTTTTAGTTACATGAAAATTAAAAATTCAATTTTAGTTCTATGGCCAGAACTGCATAGCAAATATACATACATATCTTGCCAGTTTTTGTATTGCATAGCTTAGAAAAAATAGTTGCTGTAAGAAATCCTTGGCATGGAAACAAACGGTATAATGTAAAAAATCATCAGAGGTGGATGCAGCAAAGCAAAATAGTGGAGCAGATCCATCTTGACCTTCCCAATCTTTATCCGCCCATGCAAAACGGGGGGGGAGGATTCTGAATAATCTTGTCGCCTCGATCGGCCGTTGGATGAATCTTGAATCTCTAGGATGAATCTCTAAAACTTGGCTTGGAACAAAATTCATGGACCCAAATGATTGTCCCTTTCGTCGCACTTAGTATGATACAATACAAATGCGTGGAACCCCCTTCGTTATAATACCTGAGCAAACCTGTGGCATCTTATTATCATATAGTATAGGACTTGAGTATGGTGTGGCTCAGTTTCCCCCTCAACCTGTCCTGTAAGCAGTCTCTTCACTCTGCGATCTTCTCGGCAGCAGAGTGCGTCCTGGCCAAGAAACTTTCCCTCCAGCCCGGTCCACACTCAGCACAGCAGACAAATCAGGGTCATATGGTCTGCGCACCATAATTATCAGGACTTTCAACCCAAAATATGCTAGGTGGACTGGGCATTCAATTCCATAGCCAGATCTCAAGCTACTCGAATTTTCTCTCCAACTCAATCCACCGACACGACCTGAACATCCATTTCGATATCCAATCCATGAACCAAGCCATGAACTCGGCGCACCTGTGATTGCCGCTGTGAAAATTGTAGCCCGGCTTACATGCATGACGGCCTACTGACCGGCCACATGGCTGGCCGCGCCAGGGCTGACTTCTCGGGGGCAAGCTGTTAGATTGAGCCACGTTACGAATAGCTGTTGCTTTCTTATGGATTCAACTCCAATGTTTTAATAGTGACAAATCGAGTGATTTCTCCATATCCCACTTTTCTTACTCCTTGACACGCGTTTAGCAGTGGCGAGGACAAAGCAAACGCGCACTCAGCACCGCGATGGGTGGGGTTTAAAGACAACACTTGGTGTGGCGCTCTAAACAGGTGAAAGTTAACACACGCATTGACGACGGGGGCGGGTACCCGCCCCCATCGGGTTTTTTGGAGATATCATAAAAAGGGCTGTGCCTGGCACCGCCGTATTTGGCAGACCCTTACTCTGATCATTTTACTACTTTCGTAAACATTTTAAGGTTAGGTCATCTCAGTTCAGGTCACCAGTATAAGTTAAGTGACCTGACCTCAAAAAACGTTTAAGATAGCATAAGTCGGAACAGGGTGAAGTCATCCAATTTAAACTCATACCACATAATAAGCCCACCGATTTCTCTAAAATATGGTCCGGTATTTTTACATCGATTGCCTAAGTGCAGGCAAGAGCCTTGACCTCTCCATTGGAAATACATGGGAAAAGTGGTTTTAAATAAATCAGTTGGTAATTGATAGTGGTAGAGTGTTTATGTCAGCTTCATTAGATTTTCCTTGATTTTACGGTTCTAATGATATACATTTTAACCTAATTTGACTTTACCTGACCTCAGGTCAGATCAAACGCCATATTTGACCTGATTTGACCTAGCAAGGTCATATTATACATCATTCGATTTGACTTGCGGCGAAGATTTCAATGGTCTAAATTGTTTTGCGCTATCTTTACTTGTTCAGATGTAATTATCGAAAACCCTAATTTACATGCTATCCCTATGACGGCATGTCTTGACCTCTAGTGACCTTAAATGTGACCTGACAAAAAAAAATGACAAATATTTTCGATGAAGAAGTGGATGAGCTGCTAACGCCGTTTACCGTTTTTCGCTACCTAGCATGGTTCTCGAGATCTTAGGAGGGAGGCGGGTACCCGCCTCATCCCCCCTTCAAAGCGAAGGTGGCTCAGACCCCCGTCAATGCGCTGTTAACACGCGCATTGACGGGGGCGGGTACCCGCCCCCTCGGGTTTTTCGGAAATAGCAGAAAAACGGCGGCGCGTAGCGCCGCCGTACTTGGCATCCATTTTCCCTCATCATTTTTACAACTTCTGTGAAAGTTTTAAGGTTAGGTAATCTCAGGTCAGGTCACCAGTACAATTCAAGTGACATGACCTCAAAAAAAGTTTAAGATAGCTGAAGTCGGAACAGGGTGAGCTTATCCGATTGAAACTTATATCACATAATGGGCCCACCGAGTTCTCTAAAATATGTTCTGGTATTTTTGATACTGACGACCTACGGTCAGGTACAAGGCATGACCTCTCCATTGGAAATACATGGGGAAACTGGTTTTTACTGAATAACTCAGTAACAGATGGTGATAAAGCGTATATTTTAGCTGCATTAGACTCGCCTTGTCTTTGCAGTTCTAATGACATGCATTTTATATAATTTGACCTTGACCTTACCTCAGGTCAGGTCAAATCCTTGATTTGACCTAGCAAGGTCAAATTATATATCATTCGATTCGGCTTGCTGCGAGAATTCGTATAGTTTAAGTCGGTTTGCACTATCTTTACTTGTTCAGATTTAATGGCCGAAAACCTTAACCCGCGCCCCACCGGGGGTCCAGCGCCACCTTCGCCCCACCGGGGCCATCGATGCCCCCCACCTCTAACTCCGAAAATATAGGCGTTAGCGCAAATTTGCAAAGTGCAATAGAAAGCTCGCGTGAATTCAGTAAGAAATTACTTCGCTTGTTTTAGTGCTCAGGTCAATGGTTTGACCTCCAGAGGTCAAATTAGGTCAAAATCGGCTATTTTCACTCAAATATGCAATGCTTAAGCAAACTGGGCATAACTCTTAGGCCATTAGAGCTATTGAGGTCTGGTAAAGTACATTTGACAGGAAATTGTCAGTCCTTTTTCCGTTATGTGGAACGTAAAGACCTCCCGCCAGTGGTTCGATCTCCAGAGGTCACCTCGTGACCTAAGATGACCTGAGGTCACAAAATTTCAGAAAGTGACCTTGCCGTATATCACATGAAAGCCAGTGACAAGACAAATACGATGGTGTTTGTTTCAGCGCTCTGGCTATATTAGGTCAAAAGTTATTCTCAAGATACTGTTTTTGACCCCTGGTGAACTTGGATGACCTTGGAGAGGTCAAAGGGTAAATATGGCCCCTGGAATCCGTGAAAGAGTGTCCAAGAACGCTTTTCTGATCAAGCTGAGCATTTTTAATTGCTTTTGTGACTTTTAGATCATAAGACAGCTTTTCCCCATGCTTTTTCAATGGGAGAGGTGACCTCGTGACCTGACCTCAGAGCACGAAATCGAAAAATCCCGGATATACACCTTGTAGACCCTGGAGGGGCCATACAGTGTAGGAAGTTTCAAATCCATCAACTTTGAAATGTAGCTCCTACAGAGCTCTAAAGTTGAAGTGAGGTGACCTTGGTTGACCTCGTCTGGTGACCTGACCTTGCGTGACCTGGGGTAAAAATTTTTAATGATGGTGGGAAAATGATGCAGTGAGAGGTAGAGCCCTCAACTGCGGTGCTGCGCCTCCTCGTTTTTCTGCTATCCCGGAAAAACCTTAGGGGGCCATCGATGGCCCCCGGTGGGGCGAGGGTTAATTTACATGTTATCCCTATGACAGAATGTTTTGACCTCTCATGACCTTAAATGTGACGGGACAAAAAAATGTTTCAAATGTTTTCAATGGAGAAGTGAATGGGTTACCCAACGCCGTTTAACGTTTTTCGCTACCTAGCGTGGTTCTTGAGATCTTAGGTGGGCGGGTACCCACCCCCCCCGTCAAAGCGAAAGTGGCTCAGACCCCCATCAATGCGCGTGTTAAGTCCAAAAGAAAGCAGCAGCTGATTGTGCTGTAGTCCAATCTTAAACCCCAAAAGAGTCAGTCCTGGCACCGTGCATTTTGGCCGGCCTGCTCGCTGGCCAAGACCATCACTCGTAAAACAGGGCCAATCATAACCTAGCTGTACGTTGAGTAAGCCGCAATTCAGTGCCAAATGAGAATTTTGTGTCGAGTCACTTCCCAAATTTCTGATATAACTTGCGACGACTCCACTCCCATAAACACTCCAGCAATTCAAAACAAATAGCAAGCGTATCCAATACGTTGAGACCTCGTCTTTGCTGCCAGAGTGGTAAAGGATCTCACAGAGCACTGAACTTCGGACTTAGTTTCAATTGCTCCAAACACACACTGCGCAGAACAAGATTTCCTCTTTTAAAATGCAATGGTTTCAATTGCTGCAAACACACACTGCGCAGAACAAAATTTGCTATTTTAAAAGCAAGCTTTCAATTTATTTACTGTGCAATTTTGGTCAATGTCAGTGATCTTTCAACCAACCTTCTTTTCATGAACTGAAATTGGTTGAAACTCAGCGTCAAAGGCTTCTAGATAATTATCTTTTCTAGCGGAGTCAGCGGTGTAAGAGCCTTTTAGCTATCACTTCCAGCTTTGTTGGCTGAAAATGCTGCCGCTCTAGCGTTCTAGCTTTTCAAGTGTTGCTCTGATAGGACGAAAGTGATTCAATTACGACGAAAGGAAATTGAAACGGTTGGGCTGGTTGCGGATGAAGAAACGTAGGATATGAGCTGGATTTAAAACTGTCATAGTCACCACGCTTGCTGCGCACAGGCAATGTAAGTCTCACATCACGAGTGGAAAAAAACAAACAGCGCAGAATATGATAAGCATCTTGCACACACAAACACAAGCACAAGAATGCGGTAAAGCTAAACCTACACAGCACCGTACAGCTTATCTGAAATTAGGATCCGTCAGAATCACTTAATCGATAGCCTAACTAAATCTTGCAGAGGACAGCATCTAGCATAGCCAGGGCTGGGTCCAGGCCAATGGTTTGGGGAGGGGGGGTAACAGGGTTCATAATCATGAAAAAATATCCTTTTTGAAGAAAATAGGCAACAGTTGACGTAAATCAGAGAGTGTTCGGGGCAGCTAATGACTTTTTACTCTCCTGGATTAAATCTAAGTATGGTCCCAGATACGCATGGAAAGGCTCTGACTCACTCGATGGTTTTAAGTTATTAATAAAATTTTGTTTTGCTCACAATTAAACGTAAGCTCTGCTTTTGCAATAAACTGCACGATGCGTCCATCGTACAATAAAGCCATCCATAACAATATTGAAAGCATTTAGAATGTTTCAATGTTTTGAATAACATGCCACATAGTTATTTTACTTTTTGTATAATTTTTTGCCAGAGGCGGCACCAACAAATCAAAATGTGGTGTGTCCAATGCAGTTAGAATGTACTCTTTCAGAGTGACTGCTTACAGGACAGCTGGGAGGAGCAAACATAGCTATATCATGATCTCAACCTTGTTATATATGATAATAAGATGCCATAGGTGTGCTCAGGTGTAATAATAAACCCGCGCCCCGGATGGGCCTCCGAGCCACCTTCGCCCTGGTGGGGGTGTTTGAACACCCCCTCGAACTCGGCACCTATGCGGGATAGCGAAAAAACGCGAACTCTGGTGGATAGCTCATACAAATTCAGGAAGAAACTATAGAAGTAACTTTTTGGCTCAGGTCAATATTGAGGTCATGACAGGTCAACGAAAGTGTCATTTCGAGTATGGTTTTTGGGCTCTAGCGTCTGACAGAGTTGAGTTAGATCATTTTTAGGCACCATTCGCTTTCACTTGTCATGGCGATTAGAATAATGTATGATATGACCATACTAGGCCAAAATACAAAAATGACCTAACCTCAGGTAAGGTCCAGATCTCTTTTAACCTAGCATAGTCAATATGCATATCAATATTCCATACAAAGTATTTACTTAGGCCTGAAAGCTGCTTAAATAGCTACAGATGACCTCTTAGAGGTCATAGGTAAAACATCACAGCATGAATTTGGAAAAGGGCCTAGAATACCTAATACGATTTAGAGAATATGAAGGTATTCTCAGCTCTCTCTCTACACCAACACAGCGCATTTCTTGTTTTCCATGCATTTCCAATAGAAAGGTCATGGTCCGTACTTGACCTTAGTTCAACTATGTGAAAAATCCTGGAGTAAATTTTGTAGCACTTGGTGGGCCCATTATGTGGTAAAAGTTTCAGTCCGATTAATTCACCCATTTCTTACTTATGCTTTTCACCTTAAAACAATTTTGAAGGTGAGGTCACTTGACCTGCACTGGTGACATGACCTGAGATGACCCAACCTTAAAATTTTTGGGAAAAGTTGCGGAATTGATCGAGGACAAGCAGTGCCCAGTACGGCGTCGCTTTGCGCCGCCGTTTTGTCGTGCTGCCGGAAAAATCCAGGGGGGAGAGGTGTTCAAACACCTCCCATCGGGGCGAGGGTTAAGGGGGTTTCACGCATTTGCAGGCATATTTTAGTATTCTTTTAGCGATGAATGGGACAAGCATTCAAGGCCAAATAGAGGAAAATGCATCCATAAGCGTATAAGGGTGACGAGATCCTTCAGTATCCCTCCGGGTTTGGAATGGGCGGATACAGTTTGTGCAAAATTCAGAAACCAGGAGCGTTAGAAAATTTCCGTGTGGGGATGTGTTGGGGTGATGGTGGTCTAAATTATGGCTAGGTTTCATTGACTTAGGTGAATATCTTCAAGGTCAAACAAGGTTGTAAAGGTTGAATATGGGCCGTGCTGGAGCCCTATTCGAAAAAGCCATAATATGCGCAAAAGGCGGGAATGCACCAAAAGCAGACTAACGTCATAGGGGAAGGTCCCAAAAATGTTATCTGGGAGTTTGAGGTCAAGGTCATTCAAAGTCACTGACCTATGGCGTAACAGTATTACATTCTCCCAATAAAGCACAAGGTAACTGTCACCATATCAGCATTTGGGGGACAATAGAGGGTTTGACCTTGAAAAATATATTTAAAACTTTAACTGTGACCTTAAACTCGACACTTCATTTCACTTTGAAAACACACTTCGACACTTCACTAACCTTCACTTTGATCTTTGACCTTGACCTTGGTGTAGGATGACTTTGACATATAACCCGATGATATGACGTTATTACGTCACCACCTGGTCTACAGTGTACGCGATCTGGTGCGACCGCGCCAATGCGATGGTCTAGAAATATAGGTCTGATTCTGAAAGTCTGGTCGTCAGAAGCCTATTTACCGATTTGTAATATCCTTCCACCCATCGAAGTGCTCATGTATTTTCTCAAATTTAGCCAAGTAGCGTTTCCTGGCGGCGAACGGTTCTCTGGCCACCTTGGAAAAATAGGTGGGGGCACTTAAAGACCCCTCCCCTGCGTGTGTTAACGCAAATAATTGTAAAAATAAAGCCTCTGATTATTTTTCAACAAATGGAAACCATTTCTTTATAATCGGTCTCTGGTGACGAGCACAGCCGCTCTTACGTGAGACTCTAACAGGAAGCGCATTGCCGACCCAAATAGAGACAGCGCAAAGTTATGGCGCACTCCTTGGCAATGACCGCTCTTTTTCACGGCAGAAGTGCGTGCTGGGCCTGGGTAGAGCGCCAGTCAGAGGCGGAGCTGAGGTCGGGCCTCACCTGGTGCGAGCCGATGTGGTGGACCCGGCAGTTGAGGATAGCAGTGCCGTTGAGGCTGGCGGTCACGTTCTGGGAGTGCAGCGCCACCAGCCGCGGCCCGGCCGGCAGTCGGACGGAGGGATCTGGGTGAGTACCCGCTACAGATGAAGCGCCGTCCGAGAATCCCCAATATGATGATGGGTCCGATGAGGACGAAATTCGTGACTGAAGCCGGGCGCCCGAGGACTGGGCTGCCTCCAGTACTGACGCCAGAACGCCTGCAAAGGCAATGGAACAATTAATTGCGTAGATGATAAATGATTGTCTACAATGATAAGGCAGGAAACTTTCTGAAATAAGAGAGCTTTAAAATATGCATAAGACTTTGGAGTTTTGTACCCTCTCCTGCTAATGGGAGGGTGAAGCTGCTATGGAGATGCCGCCCCGGTAGCTCAGTTGGTGAGCGTTGGGCTCCGGCCCGCTGTGAAACATGCGTGGCAGTGCATGTCCGGCTTGGGATCGGTTCCCTGAGACGCTCCGGCGCTCAATAGTTTACCCGACGTACAGGTCGGCTGGCAACTGACTGGTGAGAGGGTGACCTGAGCGGGGCGGCCGTCCCTGTGCTTTGTGGGACGTTAAACTTTGGCTTCTAAATTAACCCTCCATTGAGGAGTTGCTCGTTCGGGTGGTGGGGTCGGGGTTCGTGACAAGTCCCTTGATGACTTTAGTGACCCGACTCCAGCAGCCCTACCAGGAACAACTTACAAAATTTATAAAAAAATGACACTGTTGTTGATGACAGTCATAGGGTCACCAACAAGTCTGGCAAGGGATATACCATTTTCTATGAATGTACAATATGCTGATTTGATTTAGGCAGAGTTTATAAGAGGAAATACAAAATAAACCAACAGTATGCACCCACATGCCCAAAACGGGCTAGGACACCTCACAGTCCTGGCGAATATCGTAGAGGGTCGCTTCAAAGAAATCCTTTTCCACGACTCGCTTACTGGATTACTGCTATGTAGCCACCTTCGTTCCAAACAACAAATAGCGGAACAACCTTATGAAGCCTGAGCAGTGACCGGTGCCAGCCCACAGCAAGGCCGCGCCCGAACAGTGCCGACTGCGCCGCGCTGTCACACAGGGCGCCCTGCCGGAGGCTGCGTAACAGACCTGGCTTCTGATGCGCTGCTGGGCTAAGAGGCGGCTTTGTAAGAGGCCTGGCTTCTGATGCGCCGCTGGGCTAAGCTCCCAGGATGGCAACAAAGAAAAGCGAGCGCCTTTTATTTTCTGCAAATCAGCACTCAGGGAAACAGAAAATACGTCTTAAAAAGTCAACTGAAAGCTATGAAGAGAGCAGCGTCATTTAGACAAACAACACGCCAACGTGCCGGGAGGCAAAACACTGCAACATTTCTCAAAGGCAAATTATGCTCAGTTGGGAGCTGCTTTCACGGGAAAGGAACAAGCTAGAAAATAAGAAATATGTGTGCAACGAACATAAAGCTAAACTATTTTCACCTCACTTTAGTTCCTGAGCTGACAAACAGCCGCCGAAAATGTTAAAGACAAACACAGGTCGTGTTTTTTTCAGTGTTGGAGCCTGCCACGCCTCGCTGGTTCTATCTGCTTCCTGCTACACCAGTCTGCGCCGATCATAACCCGTGGCAGCGGCGTGATCCTGAGATAGCGGAGCGTAGTCGGCACTGATGACGTCACGACGCTGAGATTATATTATATCTTATACGCAAGGGGGAACGTGACGGTGAGTGCTCCAGGGCTGTGAGTGGATGGCAGGAGCGGTGACTGAAAGAAAGATATGTCGCTGCCACAATCACTGAAAAAGTGTCAGTCACTCGAAAAAGTCGATACTGAGTAATAAATCCATGAATAACGTTCCAACAGATCACCCGGTCGAATTTTAATCGTTGACTTATAGGTTTGCACGGGTAATGTGTGGCAAACGTCTGGGCATCAACTCCCCACACACCTTGGGCCGCTCAATATGTGCCGAACGCAAAGGTTAATCGGCTGGTAACTGGCTTTCAACAGGCCAATTCGTGTGAAGTTTCCTCCAGCATGATTTATGGCATATGAAACTTGGGCTTTGAAATGAGCTCATTCCATTTGAACTGTCCATCGTGCCGGCTCAATGCGGAATGCTTATAAAATTGCTACAGATAGCTTTGCAAGTTAGATTGAATAGCTACAATAGGTATGTGATGTGTCCGTAGTTGTATCCGTGTGGGATGTCAAAACCTACGCACTGGCGGATCCAATGGGCACAGAGGGAGCATCCCCCCCCACCACTGCCTCAGGTGGTCCGCTTCTTCTAGTGATTGCTCACTATAGCTCATCCCTGCTTACGGAAGTAATGACTCAGGGATGTATGAACATACATGTATACACCACTTCCCCATCCTCAGCTCCAAGTCATGGATTTTCCTGTGATCCAGCTTTAATCTTTTCAAGCTCGATGACGGTAAGCACCAAACTCGAAGCATAGCTTGTGTACAATATGTAAAAATGAAATAGTTGTTCTATCTCCGTCCCTTAAATAGATTTTACGCGTAATGAAACGCTATGTTTTTTTCTTCTACAATGCTTTGCTGTCACTAGTATTCATATTGTCAATAATATCAAAAAAGTTGCGGGAAAATATATGACAACAACCAATTTGTGACTGCCTTTTGATTTTCCAGCCCTCATCAGAACAACTCTACGGACGCATGATTTATGGTTCGGTAAAAGGAGCTTTCAAACAAATGAGTCTTCCCTCTCTAAATGTATGTACCGTGATTACAAGCTTGATAACGAGCTTTCCGCTAATAGCCCGATGATAGCGGAGCTGACGAAAACACTCGAGATGGCCAAAGAAGTCTCAGTAAAAACCAGTATGTGTGTTTCGCTTTTGGCTGGATTTCCGATGTTTTATGGTTTCAGTGTTTTGACTCGATTCCTTCCAGCAGTGGATACGACTCACCGTTCTAACTGGATCAGCTGCCAAATACTCTGCTGTTTGCTATTTTGACATGCCTCCTGGCGTCGGACTACTTTCGTTGCAAGCTATCATCGTGCGTCTGGGCCATACAATTGTTTATACACTAATGCATCATCTCATATAACATGTCTTGTGGTCTGGCCACAAGCAAAGGGCCAGACCATTGCTCCTTTCCAATATTTTCTCATGAACTCAGTACACTTCTATGGGAAAGAGAGAGAGAGAGAGAGAGAGAGAGAGAGGGGGAGAGAGAAGGGGAGAGAGGGAGAGGAGAGAGACGGAGAGATTTTTCCTTTGGCAACCAGCCGTCTGTTAAAGTTCGTGTGAAACGCATTTCTTTTGGTCTCAGCAGGACGATTCCGTCCCCATTTCCCTGAAAGAATGGCTCCGATTACAGGCAGCAGAGAGTTGTGAAGTTCAAAAGAGGTGGTGACTACATGAGGTCATGAGATGGCTATACTGAAAGAATATTCATATTAGGACAGATTCCTTGGCCTTAGAATCAACCAATTTTCAGAACAATGTGGAAAGTTCAGGCAAATAAATTGAAAGGGTCGCCAAATGTTTTTTTGTGTGTGTGCAAACTCATGTGTCTTCAAGTGTCACTTTTTTATTTTAATGCCGGTGTATTCCAAGCCAATTTCCGTTCTACAGTGCAATTGTCAATAGGGCCCCAGCACGTGCCATATTTCACTTAATGGTCAGATTTGATCTCGAAGATTTTGAAATCGGTCAGTGGAAGTTGGAAATAACGTAGACTACCATAGTCCCCACAAGACTATCCAAGTAGGGTAGAGTGGGGTAACGCGCCCACCTGGGTAAGACGCCTACTACTATGTCCAGGCTGATGTAAGAACTGTAGCATCCACTTAATATTTTTTTCTGGTAGCAGCCTTTCTGATCCGAACCTGGGCATGATTGGACGCGCCTAGTAAACTCCGGTGTTTTTCAGCAAACATTTGTTACTTTTTGCCTCTCCGGACATAAAAACAATCTGTCTTAAAGTTGCGATTGCACTCTATGCGATGTAAATCTGCTCATCCTACCAATTTTGTCCCTGAATTGTCTTACAACGTAAGTATAATGATGTTCCTATTTGTTCACGTGAAGCAAAAGGTACAATATACGCTGGGAGTTTTATGACGGCCTTTTAATCCGGGGCGTGGGCGTTTTACCCCGCTATCGGGGTAAAGCGCCTTTTTACATGGTCTCAAGAAAAATAGATTTCGCACACTTTGCATCGTGTCAGAATCACAAATTTTTATCTGAGTGCAGAAAAACGATTAAAAAACTTAACGAAGAAAAAATAAAGTAATTCTGTCCTGGTAGGATGGTACAAACGAATTCTCCTCCTTAATGTATGCGTCTTACCCCACTCTACCTAATGGAATACTTGAGAACAAGGTAAAACATGTCTCGAAATATAACGTTTATAGCCAAAATATACTTAGTGAAATATATAACAACCTTCACTAATTTACCAGGCATAGGAATGTTTTTAATAGATGAAGTGTGTGGTTTCATGGTCCCGCTATCTATTTTATGATCTCTTATCCACATGCGCAGTATGCCACACATAGCACAGTGCATACCGCACGTATCTTTCTAATGCGAAAAAGAGAGGTACTTTATTACAGCTACTACACTAGTTCCTTTATACCAAGTTTGAAAACAAAATGACACGCAATTTGCACAGGGATCCATCTTCACAAATCCAATGATCGATTTAAGCCAGTGAGAACCTTACCATGGAAGACACCGGGCTAAAAACAGTACGGGAACCCGCATTGGTCCTGAAAAGCAGCATAAATAATAAAAACAGTCTTCGGGCACTAACACGGAACCCCTTCTCACATTAGCAACAATGAGGGACATTATATGTCAGGTGCCGGCTTCGCCATGTCATTACCCCGGGTGTCGGAGGCCGTTACGTGGACAGTGCTCGTTAGTAGTTGGCTGGAGAGCTACCGCAGAGGCACACGACACAAATTGCAACGGGCAGCTAAAGAGTGCGATGGGACGAGAGTTGAAAGGAGAGAGCCTTCACAGCTTTCCCAGCGGCACAGTGGTGTGGATTTTCAACTGTTTGATAGTGCCCGGGTACCCCCCATGAACCGTGGAGATAATGGTAAAATATGCTTTCAATTTTTTCAATTGTTGGCATTTTGTGTTTCCTTTAATGGACTCCAAATGATATGTATGTGGTTCAGGAAATTGTTGGTGTTGCTTAGTCTGCGCAAAATATCATACCTACTCCCTTTATTGAGATCGTTTCAAATTTCGGCAACCCCAATAATTTCCAAAAAATCCACGCTCCTGCCGCCAGATCCTGAAGTGCTAAAAGACGGTGGGTGAAACTATTTCAGGCAGCTCAAATATAGGCATGAAGCAGCCTGAATGCTCCATTATTTTTGCAGACTGCACTTCTCAAGGTATCAATCTAAAGAGTGCAAAAAAGCAATCGATTCGATCGGACTGTAAAAAAATTGTCAAGTGGTTCAACTGTTGACAAAATCAATAAAGATGGCCCTTGCCTCCATCTTTTTAGCGTCATTGTGTATAATGTTCGATCAGTAACATAACATTTTTTGGAAGAAAACCGGTAGAGTTATTTAACAGGAGGTAAAATGTGGCCGCTTTGTGAGGGTCGTAACCAGACTGGGCCGCCCCCTCTAAATAACACGCCAATTTGTATAGATCTAAAATGTATCCATCTATAATGGGGAAAAACACTCAAAGTCCGCCGACAAGCGTGAACCCCATAGGACACTCCAGGTGCAATAGTTCGCAGAACGCAAGTGCAGGCGCACAACTTTGTTTCTTTTATGGTTAACCTTCTGAGAAGCGCAGGTAATATGGCCGCTTCAATGTCTCCTCTATTTGCAAACAAAGAGGTGGTGGCTAATTGCTACCCGGTGGCTGCATTAGTGCGGCCAAAGAAAGCATGCATATAGATATACTAACACCGCGTGCAAGTAACACTGAATACTTGCATGATAATATGTTTGGACTTATATGAGGCTGAGGCTCAGTGTGACTTCATGGTGACCCTCTACGACTCACTGCCTCCTGTGTTCCACCGCCTGACTCTCCAGCATGTCGGATGCTGTGCCGCACGACACGGCGGCTTTGGCAATGCAGCTGCCTATGTCTATGTAAAGCTCCTCGACGGTTGAACTGAAAACTCGACTTAAAAATTTGGTTGCGATTCGTTGGATTATTCAAAGACCCAGCAACTCACGTTGTCCTATCTTTCTTAGTTTTTATATTAGTTAGCTAAAATATTAAGCAAACATTATTCAGCTCTGGCGGGTGCGCATGGTACGTGAGTTTTGATTCATGTAGAACTATTTTGTTTCAAGCACTTATTCCAGTTCATAGGATGTCTTAAAATTTCCTGCCTGTTTCAGAGCTGATAACTTTAGCTCCCACAGCACCCATCAGTTTAGCAGCGAGTGTTGCAGAAGCCTATTATATTGGCCTCGCCGTATGTTGGGGCAGACACCCAAGAGACAAGTTGGCATTATCGCCCAGTTCTAAGTGGCCGCAACGTGCACCCCGGCTCTCACTTGGTATGTCAAATTGCAGCATGTACACATTTAATTAATTTAATTTTCTTCTTTGCAGAATTTCAGTTTGCCGACAATAAAACTATTAAATTCATATCTGACTATCCAGTGTCCATGAATTGATTTCAAACACCATTAATAGCATATGAAATGTGAACTGCCTGTACGGTAATATTTGTGTCCAAGTCAGGGGTTTCCAACTGCTTTTTTTGCTTTGGGAGTCAGAGCTAGTGATGAAGTCCAGGCGCACTTTCCCTTTGCCATGAAGGAAGTTCGCTAAGGTCATGGAGGAAAGGTTCCATGCAATTTTCTTTGAAATTTTGGGGTTAAAGGCATTCAAGGTCATTGATCTTTGACACCACAATATGGCATTTCCCATAATGGACAATGCAACTAGCACAATAGCAATCGGTCAGCAGGACAGAAAGGTTTAGCTTTTACTCATGGTCTAAAACCTTAAACCGTAACCTTGACTTTAACAACGAGTGGCCTTAGCTATAACGTGAAAACAATGTAAATTATACTTGGCCACACCATCATTCCGGAATTTCTGAAGCAGTGGCGGATCCAGGACTTCGTTTCGGGGTGGGGGAACTAGGGGCTCGAGCCTCCCCCACCATTGCCTCGGATCGGCCACCGCCTCGGATCGGCCACCGCTATTGATTATTGGGGCTTAAGGGCGCACCAACCCAAGTGGTTATATAGCGCCCATAGTCACCGCCTCTATATTAACTATAAAGCACTCGGACATATCGGGAGGGGGAATTTGAGCCCCCTAGCTGCTCTGAGGCATGGGCGTCGGAAGTGGAGGTGGGGACAGGGGAAGCGTCCCCCTAACTCACAAATGAGGGGACATGCCCCAAAAATGTTCGGACTCGACCTAGGCATTTTCATTTCCTCCCCATTACCTGCATGAACCCAACTTAATGTGTTCATGAAGTGCATGGTGATTAGCTTTTTCAAAGGCAGCCAAAATAATCAAAATTCGGCTCCCATCCCCCTCCCCTCCTCGGTCACCACCACTCCGGAGTCCATCCCCCAGTAAAAACTCCGTGGCAACGCCCCTGCTCTGGGTCAATGAACGTGGAAGTGGTGGTATGGCCTTGACCAATGACCTTGACCTTGGCCTTTATGTGAGGTGACCTCAACGCATAATTCTGATTGTATAACATTATGACGCCACTGCGATCTACAATGCAGTTGAACGGGCAAGACCGCGTGATGGTGACGATATAAAAATATAGGTCTAAATTTGAAGTCTCCGAATTAAAGATTACCAAATGATAATTTAAGTTATTCTTTTAACAGACGGTTATGTTTTTTCTGCTGCCGATGATTTTCTAGCTTTCACAGAAAACTATGTAGACACTGGCGGCCGAACTGGGGGAGGTGGCACCGGGGCGCGGTGCCCCCTTAAATCATAAATTTTAGCACTAACCCAATGGCGTTGACTGTAAATAAATGGGTTGAAACCCCCATGGAACCCTCTTAAATTCGGACGTTCCACTGCCACTGTATGTAGACAGTCATTTTAGTAACACTTCCACTGCGCGTGTTAACGCTTCAACTGTGGAAAGCGAACACTGACGAAGTGTGTCTTGATCAGTTTTGAAAACGACCATGAAGAATAGCGCACGCACCACCCAATGTGTAGGTATAAGGGAAGCACTGCAAATCAATTTGGCTTGATTCGCCCTAATGTCTGAGTGGGATTGGATGTTGCGGTTTTCTCTCCATAACTGCACGAACGACCTTGCAAAGCCATTTTTAGGGGCTGGGTGGAGATTGCATTGCTCCGCCCGGCTCAGTTTGCCACGTGACACGATGCTGGTCGAGAATAAGCCTTTGCAATGGCTCCTCTGGCTTAACACGCGCATTGACGGGGGTCTGAGCCACCTTCGGATTGACGAGGGGGGCGGGTACCCGCCCCCCTAAGATCTCGAGAACCACGGTAGGTAGCAAAAAACGGTAAACGGCGTTGGGTAGCCCATCCGCTTCTCCATCGAGAATATTTGAACCATTTTTTGTCAGGTCACATTTAAGGTCACCAGAGGTCAAAAACATGCCGTCACATGCCGTCATAGGGATAACATGTAAATTAAGTTTTTCGGCCATTACATCTGAACAAATAAAGATAGAGCAAAACGACTTAAACTCTATGAATCCTCGCAGCAGGCCGAATCCAATGATATATGATTTGACCTTGCTAGGTCAAATCAAAGATTTGACCTGACCTGAGCTCAGGTCAGGGTCAAATTATATAAAATGCATATCATTAGAACCGCAAAGCCAAGGCAAGTCTAATGAAGCTAAAATAAACGCTCTATCACCATCTGTTACTGAGTTATTCAGTAAAAACCATATTTCCCATGTATTACCAATGGATAGGTCATGCTTCGTACCTGACCTTAGGTCATTGATATCAAAAATACCGGAACATATTTTAGAGAACTCGGTGAGCTTATTATGTGATATGAGTTTCAATTGGATAAGTTCACCCTGCTCCGTCTTATGCTATCTTAAACTTTTTTTGAGGTCGGGTCACTTGACCTGTACTGGTGACCTGACCTGAGATTACCTATCCTTAAAATTTTCACAGAAGCTGCAAAAATGATGAGGGAAAAGGCATACCAAGTACGGCGGCGCTGCGCGCCGCTGTTTTTCTGCTGTCTCCGAAAAACCCGAGGGGGGGCAGATACCGGCCCCCGTCAATGCGCGTGTTAACTGGTGTTAGATTTGCAGATACTGGGACTCGAAAGCAAAATTCACCATTAAGTTTTGTTCGAAGGTAACAGTTGTGTTTCTGTTTCAACTGGAATATTCTAAATTTTTTTTCTTGATGTCTATTTCTACGTCTTTAAGCCGAATCGTAAGTCGCTGACAATCTTTTATTATTCCTGACATACCGTTGAAGCAGTTAAAACTGTTTTGTTCTAACAATTACAATCAAAACCTAGGTTTTGAAGCTAGTACCTTTTAAAGATTGGAAAAATATGACAAGCCACGTTCAGATATGCTGTGGATGCATATCATAAAGTGTCTGAGATCTTCAGTTCAGTTCAGTTCCGTATATTCACATCATCCTCAACAAGGCGAGGTTTTTCATGAATACACGTCAATAGAAGGTCAAAAAGTAAATAAAAGGGCTAGGACACAATCATAGAGTCATCCTAAAACCGATCATTAGTGGCCAGCCTGCAAGTGGCGTCTCAGAGCACGCTTGAAGGCAGCTCGGCTAACAGCATTCAGTGCCCTTATTATATTCCTCAGCAGTTGCGTCTTTGCTGCAGTACCTTGTTCAGTCATTTACAGGCAGAGCATTCGCCCTTCTCGGAAAAGTGTGATTGAGGCTTGTGCATTGCCATAGACAGAGTCGTCTTGAACGAACCTCATCTATGTTCTGTAAAATCCAGGCTTGACTTACGGCCGACCTTGTTCTGCCGTTCGCCGTGATCTCGATCCCTCAAACATTTATTGATATCCCCTTTTCAGAGTGACTCATCTCTACATGATTCAATAAGTATTTGTCCATTTATTTAATTTCTCTTCTAAAATGTTATCTCTGCCGGAGTTTTCCGCAGTTTTGTGTTCCCGATAGCTTCGGTGGATATCATATTTTAGTAGAGATATGTCTCCTGGTGAACATGAAATAATTTTGGTTTGTTTATAAATGCGCAAAATTGAAAAGACATTCTTCAATGCAGATTTGTAGTCATTTCAGAAACATCTGCTCAAAGTTTCATTTCCGCCATGAGGTATCGATTTTCAGGGTAGGTTGAACGAACCTCGCTTGCCGATGGTATATACAATAGCCTTCGCTCCGCGGTGATTTCACCGCAGTTTCCGGAGAGCTGTCATCTATCAGAGTGACACAACATATTTCAGACCACGCCGACGTCAGTAGCTTGAAAAATACGATCGCATTTGTGTTTCCGAACGCGTGGCGGCACCATGCCTATCATTGATAGCAACATGGACCAGGGAGCTGGCTAAGCCCCACTGCACAGAGAGTTCGAATAGAAATATTCTACCAACCAATGTTTCGTGTTTACTGCATGTGGTGTGTCGCAGTGTCACAGCGAAATGTTTGTGTTTTTCTTTGCGAATCGAAATGGAGCAGTCATGCTTAGACTATTAAAATGGAAGTAATACCTTCTCAAAATTATCATCTCGTATAACCACAACCTATGTGCCTCCACTTCCAACATATCTAGGCACCAATCTTATTTTTGTCTAGAAAACAATGTTTCAATGCCAAAATGAATCCTGTTAACAGCTGAAATAAATGATACGTGATTTAGTCAACCACTGTAGTTAGCAATGTGGCGCTGAGAGCTAAGTTCTGTTTTCTCCATTGGGCAAAATTCGAGATCACCATTTCCTTTTTATTATTCATTTTTCTCCAAACTTGATTTTTTAGGTAGGAAGGTAGGTAGAGCTTCCCGAAAAAAATCAGAAAAATGAGTGGGCACTGATGAATGAAATTGGACTTTTTTAGATTCTAGGTTTACAAAGTTTACCTAATTCACTGGCATTGGACCAAGAAATGACACCACAGGTTAGTTGAGGATAAATATCGTGAAAATTACGCCTCAATTGAATTTGTTGAAAAGTTGTATTTTTGGCCGAATTCAATGCATGATACTTCATTTAACCTTGCAGCCGTCTAGCCAATCGAATTTCGATTAAATCAAAATACATTCTTGTTTTTCCACCACTTTTTCTGAACAGTCTGGGGTGAATTTCAAATCCCCACGAAAAACCCAAACACGTTCAGCAGCCAAACAATACATGCCTGAATGGCAATTAAATGGAATCACCGACAGACAAGAGCAATATCGAGACACAGCTGTTGCTGTCAAAGGTCTGCAAAGCCATGTTGCTAACCTGGTGTGACACTGACTGACCGCTTGGGTTTCAGTATACGACCTATTCCCAAGGTAAATCATCGCAACTGAATGCGACTTCCACCCGCATTTGCGCGAAATGATGATTTGGGCGCCCGCCAAGTACATTTTTACAGGCTTCAGACCCAAGCTGCAAGGATGAAATTGCAGGTATTCCTCCTAGCAATGATTTAGAAGGAGCACGATCGATTGTCACACAAGCATAAAGTGATCAAATAAAGATACCAAAGATCAGCCTTAGCTCCCTGGAGCCGAATATTGTAGCGCAGTATTATGCACACTTATGTGCTAACATTGTGCATAAATTAACCTGATAAGAGAACCTATTAACCAGGCTTGCCTTGTTCATGAGTCATGTCACGGGTGCGTGTTCTTATATGTTTTTCACAGGTGTGTCTTCAGGGTACGGGGTAATTTTTCCACTTTTTGCTTATTTTGTCTTTCAATTTCAGCAAAATTGCCAAACAGTTCAGCTTCTTTGTGGTCATGGAGGAGGGTGCAGCATCCAGATCCGCAGCGCTTTTCGTTAAGAAGGGCTGGTTTTCTGTCAACGATGAGCGGTCGTTTCACTGGCAACCCCAGTCTCCTCACTTTTGGGGCGAACGC
Organism: Lepas anatifera; assembly: GCA_034440635.1. Classification (NCBI taxonomy): domain Eukaryota; kingdom Metazoa; phylum Arthropoda; class Thecostraca; family Lepadidae; genus Lepas; species Lepas anatifera. The sequence goes on from JAOTON010000149.1 coordinate 42,545, forward strand.
GGCGCTCTTGGTCATGCCAGGTCACTGATATGACCTTGAGGTGACCTAAAGGATCTCTGCATAAGTCGCACATGAACTCGAGATTTGAATTGAGTCAATTTATTACGGCCGTTTTCACGTTAATTGCATTCAGTTGTCGTTCAAACACGTGTTACGACGACCGGGCTTGATTTGACCCGTTGCATACTCATATTCATACTGAAGAGCTTATTTTTCATTCCACACAACAAACAGGTCATTGTGTATTACCGATTGGTGAAAAAGCACGCTTTTAGTGTGTACGCGCCGTAAAAGCGTTGCACTTATACGGACCCTTCCACACCCAGATCCTAAGAAATTGCCCTGAATGCCCCAGCCTAGTTTCTCCGGAATGCAGTCCAAAAAAGTGATGGCTAAAACATTGCAATTATTGATTTTAAATCCCCATGGGAAAACAGACAACAGATACGAAATCGTTACGATTAGCCACTAGTTCATCAAACCAGGTACACAGGAACAAGATTCACTTCGTGAATTCATTTGGCTGTCAAGCCCAAATCATAAACTCGTCTCTCCCTCTCATAATCTCATTGAGGTTTTTATGTTAAACGAACATGGAATCTTTCAAATGCATGCACGGGAGATCAAACAAGTTGTTGGCGATATGATCTAATGCACTGAAAACGCAATGTATCCGAGCCTTTTTTGAGATTGGGAAACGTGATTTGTACATTTTCATCACCACCCTAGAAAGTGGCCAGATTTTTCCAAATCCTTCTGTACGTTTCTGGCTTCAAGGCACCTCAGCTAACAGAGCTGTTGGGATTTTTTTCCTTGAAATATTTTGGCTGACTGCTGGGAATCAACGATACTCTAGTAGCCAAGGCCAGACGGTGTCTCCCGTGAAGCGATTTGAGGATCAGAGCTCGCTAAAAAATACCCCTTTCCGGGAGACAATTCAAATATAGTTTCCCATGTGTTTTTCCATGTATTTCCCTGGAAACCGCGTGCCAATGGTAGGACTTACCCGCACACGTGAGCCCGGCAGCCTGGATCAGAAGCCACACGAACAGGCTCGGAATGAGAGCCGCGTCTCCCGCAGCCATCGTGCTGCGCTCTCGAGAGGCCGCCCTGCCAACTCTCAGTGCTACAGAACGCACTGCGGTCAAGTCACGTGACCTGCCAAGTCTCAGTGTCACAGAGCACACTGCGGTCAAGTCACGTGACCCGCGCTAACTGCCTGCCACCGCCCTTCAGTGCACTCCTCACTCGCTGCGTGTCTCACCCCATCGGAGCGCGGTCTCAAACTGATGAAACAAGAGGGAGAAACCTAGGGAGTGAATATGATGCCGTCGGTGTCACAGATGTTTCACAGCCCAAGGCAGCAGCAGGCTTTGAAATTTCTCACTTCACAATTACACGCTTGTCTCTGTCCTTTGCAAGAGCAAAATCATACCAAGTAGGTTTTCCAAAGCCGAGGAAACTGAGGCACTGTTCTTCGCTTGCTCCACGCAAAACAACAATGATCTGTCTTACAAAGTCTTGCAGCACCGGCGCTTGCAATTTCTAGTACACACACGTCTGATGACACGCCTACCTCCATCGCCACTCCTGCAGTCAGAAAACAAGCTCTTCATTTCCAGCCAGAACCACCACCCGATACCGACGCTGGGACCGTCCGCTATTCTTCGCACAGATCACCAGCACCGACGCTCCCCGGCGTCGCGGACGACGGCGCCCGGGGCGGGTGTCGGCTGCGACTGGTGGGCCGGGGGCGGCCGGGCTGCGCCGCCGCCCCGCACGCGCTGCCGCTGCAGCTCTGGAAGCCGGCGGCCGGCACTCCGATCACATAGACTTTTTAACGACACTGAATGCTGGTAATTAGAGGCAGCGAAGCCAAGAGTGTGATCCAATTTTCAGATGCTGTAGGTAGCAAAATAACGTACAACGCAGCTTCCACGAATAGGCTGCGGAGTATTACGCGCAAATTAATGGACGTGTGCACGCAGCGGCCTCCGAGACCACCTGAAGTGCAGCTCCCGGGCATTTGGCGGCGTAAAAAATATATCGAGCTGCCATAAAGCCACGAGTGCTGAACAGTGAATGGTCAATTTCACTGGTGATCGACATAACGCTCAAGGAACAGGACATTTAATGAGACACTCATAACATCACAACACTTTAGAAGTCACCTCAACAGTGTGGACCTGTTTGTAATACATGGATGAGTAAGCCGAACAATCGGCAGACACACTGAGGCTGCTTTTGGCCCACTCTGCACCGATTCATAAAGAGAAAACACAGGTATTTTCTGTACAAGAAACATGTAGAAGTCTAACATGTACAAGCAACCGCAGTTGTTTGTACTGCACTGCTCAACGTAATGCAGTTTCCATCCAGATACATTGGCCAGAAGCAGGAAATAGATCATCTGGTGCTGCTGAGATGTATCCACCGTGCCGCCGGGACTGTTTAGCTCGACCCCGGCGCCGACCTATCCGTGCGATAGCGGTATATAGGCCAATCACACATTCTTAATTCCAGTCAGATCCTTCGCACGCCAGGGAACCATTGGGATCTACGCAGTACAGCGGGGCTCTAGCTTGGCAGGCAGGGGAATTTAGTTCACCTGGTGAGATCTCCACGCTAAGTGAGCCGCAATATTCCGGCAGCACCATGGAAATATCCACATCGCCGCTGAATCGCTCCTTGGGGAGCTGCCAGCCTCACAGGCAGCGCCAGTCTCCGCTAAGCCGGTGACAGGACACGCGGCAGCCGGCGCTGTTAGCCGAGTAACCGGCGGTCGGGTGGTCGGGGCCCGTCGGACACGACACCCCAACAGGAGACTGCCAGGAACCGAACGGTGACGGCTACAGCCCGGTGGTCAACTGGTGCACCGGTAGATAAGGATTAGCCGCATGGCGTGGCATTCGCTATTTATCTGGCGCGGGAACTCTGCACTGGGAAGCCAATATACATATTTTAGTAAAAGACTGTATTTCTTCTCTTTTCTGCCCCTTAGGTCAACAGAGTTCACCCGTGCTGGAACTTTCTATTGGCGCACAGGGACCCAGTGTTATCCTCGAAACGAATGCCGCCACGGTTGAACCTACCCCACGTCTCCCAGTCTCTCACAACCCACCCTTTTACCTGGAGGCAGTCGATGCCCAAACTTCGTGGCTTCTTTTGTTGAAGTTCGAGTGGAACGGTTGGACGTCGGTTGGTACAAGTCGATCGTTTGTACCCTCTCCTCGTGCCGCGTTTTGGTTCTCCTCTTCTCTGAGTACGGTACCGTTCTCGTCTGTCTAGCAATCTTCTTTACAATCGTGGGCCAAACACTTTTCGGTTCGTTAAGCGGCTTTGTATTATATCGAGTTTAGATTGGAGCTTTACATTTATACCCATGCTGTCTGTGTGAAGACAAAACTGCAGACACCAGGCAAACAGTGCAAGGCCGAAACGACGCCGATCTAGCCTATGCCTCAATCAAAGTTCCTAGTGTCATTGTCAGTCTTCAGTGGTCAGACCGCCGGAAATGCGTCCGTGCGGGCAGTCGAGTCAGAAGTGTCCCCCCGAGGGTGGAGTTTGGTGGCTTTGGGCAGGCAACCACATCATGGACCGTTGACGGTCCAGCAAACAGCGTCATACACCAGTACGTAAACAGTACTTGTTCCCTGACAGTACGTGTACCATGGTACCATGACGTTCCGTGGCACGCCTGCTTAGGATTACCTAATCACATACCCGTGGCAATCGGTTGCAAAGCGCACTGGCAACTAATATTGACGCCTGTACGCTGGTCGCGGTCCGCTGATATGGGACGAGGCTTACAACGACAGGAAAGCCATCTAAATTAAATAAACCTGAATAGACACAACACTGCTGAGTCGACCAAAAGTGAAACAGAACTTAAACACAAACCGAAGGAGCAATCATTTCAGTCATTTGTGGAAAAGGACAGGTTCTTGTCGATTAAAAGATATCATGATATAAAATGCAGTCGAGAAAACGCATGTTCACGCTGAATTGAGACGGCGACGCTGGTTTTCGTGTCCGCCGTGCTGTTGAGGCAGGCCCGGTGGGGCTGGCGCTGGAGCTGCAGTGGATGACCGCGCTGTTTGCCGGTCGCATTCGTGAAAACAATACGCGCGCGCCTTACGGAGAACGAAAAGAGCGACAAATGAGCCACTCCGGCGCCCCGAGCTGCGTCGCCGAATACCAACTATGGCCCGCTGCTGGCACAGAAGGCGGGCCAGCGCAGGTAAGGTGAGCCGTGCGGGTAACAACGGCCCCTCCAGGACCTGCGGCTCCATTTCCAGACGCTGGAAAACATACTGAGTACACGGAATGCTTTTTTATATTTCCTTCAACATAATTCGCACCCTGCAGCGCGACATTCGTGAGTGCGGCCTTCACCGTGCGGCGCGGCGTGGGAATGCGACACACGGAATGTGGCGTGTGACTTCACAGAACTGTTTTCACTGTATGCAAAATACGTCGGCAGATTTCCGCCGCGTGAGTAACGCTACCTGCATCACGCTCCCAACGCTCCAGAAACCCCAAAAACAGATCGTTCTGTCCCGCCCATTAGTCAAGCTTTCAGGTGGGAGACCCCACCTGCACAGGCTACGCTACTTACTCCGCAAGCTCCCTGTACACAGTAACATTACGCAACAACATTCAAATATTTACACAAGACTCGAGGTTGGTACCACCTTCAAATGTTCAGCAGAGTGGTCCCCTGGCATTGAAACGCGCTCACTACAGGAACACGGCGTGCGCATTAGAAAAGAAAGGCTGCCAATGCTATTTTCACGCCCGCCTGAAATGAGGCAATTTGCGCGAGCATATGTTTGGATGAGCTCGATTGAACATCTCTCTCGGCCTGCGGTCACCAATTATCGTCTCCGCTGCCGCTGGGTAATAAGCGGCGCTGGAGTCAGTGATGAGGCTGATGTGGAGGCTACCGTCCCCAACTGCCACCGGTGCGGATAATCAGCGACACCGTCGGTCGGAACCAGCCTCAAAAGTTGACATGTGCCAGCAAGAGGCCAAGTGGACATCATATTCGGAAGAAGAAAACAACAGCACTGAGGCTGGAGCAGGCTATCGAATTTGTATCATATTATAAATCTGTTTTTTATCGTTAACATGCCAGATTCAATGGGATTCTGATATATTGAATTGAAACATGTATTTTGGGCTATATTCTAAATTTTCGAAAACATATTCTGGCATGTTTAACCTTCGCCCGGGTGGGGGGTCTTTTAGACCCCCCCCTCGGGTTTTTCCGAAGTGACCAAAAAACGGCGGCGCGCAGCGCCGCCAAACTTGGTCTAGCTGTTCCTTCATCATTTTTACATCTTTCCTGAAAATTTTGGCTCAAGGTCATATTAGGTCAGGTCACCAGGTCAGGTGAAGTGACCTCACCTCAAAAAATACTTAGGACGGCATAACTAAAAGAAGAGTTAATCGATCAAGTTGAAACTCATACCACATCTTGGGCCCACCAGGAGTTCTACAACATTTGTTCCGGGATTTTTGATATTGGTGACCTAAGGTCATGTGCAGAGCATGACCTCCCCATTGACAATGCATGGGGAAAATCACGAAATGAGCTTTTCTCAGTAAGTATGAATGGAATCAACTTCAAACATCGGTTGCGACTTGCTCTTAGCCCATTTCTGAAGCTGATACCAAAATTTTTGACTTGTGGCCTTTAAAAGGTCACCTTAGGTCAAATAAGCATTTTTGGTGTTTTTCTCTATAAATTTTGAATAAACTAAAATAGAGCTTTTATTTTGTCACCAAAGTGTTTGTATATTCACTGGAAGTCAAATGATATACATCATGACTATATCAGGTCAAGTTGGGTCAGACCGTTGACCTGTCGGTCAGGTCAAATTCTTAAATTTGACCTGGCATAGGTCAATATCATATATCATTCGATTCGTATTGACGAGAGGATTGCAATGGTGCATAAACTATGGCTGTATCTTGTTTGGTTTGGAAGCTATTAGCGAAAAAGTAAACGCCCTTATGCATGGGTGGCTATGGACATTCCCAAGAATATGCCCAATATTTAGTGACCTGTAGCTCCCTAGGCTTTGACCTGACACGAAAATGAATGCCACTGTAATGAAAGCACATCTCAAGAGCTTTCGAATGGTGTTAGAAAAATGTTTCTAGCTATCATAGTTTCTGAGATATAGGAGGTTTTCTTAGTACACCTCATATTAGCGATTTTGACCTATTTTGACCTCTGGTGACCTTGATATTGACCTGACAAGAAAAATGACCGAAGTATTTTCGATATCATTTTCGAAGAGCTTTCGATTGCCGTTTTGCGCTTTTTTCTAGCTCTCTTAGTTTTTGAGATCGTGGGGGGGTCTTTTTAGCCCCCCCACCAGGGCGAAGGTGGCTCGTACCCGCCACCGGGGCAAGGGTTAAGATCACCAACACTTTTCCCTATTTAAGATGACCATGCTATTTTGTCTCTGAGCCATGAAAACTTAAATAAGTCAAATTTATTTGAGATAAAACCGAACAAGCTAGGGTTTACATGGTTTCTACAGAGGCCACCAATCTCCAACTTTCGGAACCATGTCCAGTGCAAGTATGCAGCGAAAGAGTCAGATGTGTTAGGGCTGTACCGTTGCAGCAAATGCACATCAGGCTTTTTCCGCGACTCACAATATTCGAACAGCTATAGCAGCCGCGAGGTTTTTGCGCCGGCATTTCCTTCTTGCTTGCTCGCAGGCACCATAACGTTCAATATTTCATAACGACGGCTCTAATGCACGCAGCGCGCTCACTTTTATCACATTACACGCCACTTAACCGAGGTTAGTACCAGTATAACCAGACCGCGGCGGCCACAGCGCTTCATCCTCGCACAGCTGTCTTTTCTAGGTTAAGCTCCAACATGTACTGAAGACACCCACGGCAGACGCCAGAAAGCATGGCAGATCAACACAGGCGCTGAACAGAGTGGAACTCCCAACGCTCTGAAGCGGTCCGAGTGGTAGGTACGAACACTGCTGAAGCCCTCGACATTACGAACAGTTACAATAGCTATTATCTCTGCAAAGCGGGCATTCTCGTTCTGTTAGTTCTTGGTGTCTAGATATCGACAAGGACGTCAGTCGGAGGCTCGATCGAGTTGTCTTGTCCGCTGGTGTCGCTATCATCCAGTCCCACCAACGGCATCTCCACTCCCCCTGCCGGGAGGAAACACAAGCCGTCCGTCACCATTGTGACACCATATGACACAATTGGGGATGTGGCTATCGCCGTTAACCCTATTTCCGTCAGGCTCCCGGCTACCCCTATTTCCGGCAAGGGGGCAATATCGGCCCCCTAAGATCTCGTAATCTAACCGGCCGATTTTGAAAATGCAAAGTGCCATAGATTTCTCTGCTGCTAAACTTTATTTTGAAAAAAAGAAAATTTCAAAATTTTTATTTTTTAAGAGAAGGTCGTGCAAAATATACAATTTTTGTGTATTTTTAGATTTTCCATAACCCTTGTCTCTGTTGTAACGATTTTCACAAAACTAGTTCAGATTTACAAATAATTGACCCAAAATTTTCATATACTCGAGTTACGCAAAAATTCGAAATTCAATGGCAGTTCCAGGACCAGGACTATGATGGGAAATATATACAACCTAAAAAGTTTTTGTTACGCGGATTAGAAGCCGTCATATACTGCTTGGCATCTTTGACACATAAATAAATGAGAAAAAAGTGAAAAACTCATCAGGGGCGGATGCAGTAAGATAAAACAGTGGGGTAAAATACATACCAACAATATGCGAATGGTATGCATGAGTATATTAGTCCCTCGACTAGTTGAAATTTAATTTCTGATAATTTTTACCCTCCCATGGCAGCTCTGGGAAAGGGGGTGACATAGGCGGATCAAGGACTCGTCGTGGGGGGTGGGGGTGATTGGAAACACATTTTCAATATACAACGATATTGAGTCGCGGCGGTGATACTGGCTGGGAATATACATTTTGAAAATGTGTAGTGACTGGACACGCCTCTGGTAATCTAGAATTGGGTTATAACTATTTTGAATTTTCATATACCCAATTGTATTCGCCCTGGCACGGCTGTAAGCAGTCTTCTCACTTACTAACGTTTAGTCCTTCTTGATAACATCCCCCATTTTGAACTGCTGTAACCGCCTCTGATGAATACAAATAGTGACAATTGTGAATGCACTATCATCTCACATAAAAAATGATATAATAAAACCATATAACTGGTATCAGGATCAGCAGAGACGGCTTCCTTTTACAAAAACCCATCGCATACGATAATACTTGGTTTGTGGATAAAATCTCCCCAAAACCCAGCCATAGCTCCGCCCCTGGTAAATATATAATCTTGAAAATTTCAGAAAACCTGCCTGTACTAGTTTTAGGAAAATTCAGGAAGTTTCAAAGTTCTATCTCAAGCCGTTTCGGAGATATTCTCGAAAACCTGAAGGGGGCAATATTAGCCCCCTGCCAGAAATAGGGTTAGGGTAGCATACGGTTCTATGGTGAGATTTAAATGATGAATAGCTGAACGATATATTTGATAATTCGTCAAGATGTGACCTCATTCCGAATTGGCGACAAAACTGATCTACTCTGAAATGACAAACGACTGAGCCACAAAAGCTAACACACAGCGTCAAACTATACTTCAGCATCCTCAGCTCCTATTGAGATAGTTTGCTGCAAGTGGGCACAGCAAGAACTTTGAGCTTCCCTGGAGACACTGGCTCAAATGCACCGCATACAAAAAGGACCATATCAGTCACAAGTTCGCCCGGGGCAGTCTTTAAAAAACACGGGGTCGCTCTGAGCCGAGACGTTGTACAGGCGGCGAAATGTCAAAGCAGGTCATGACCCTTGCAGGCAGGACTGGCAAAGTTGTGGGGAGTTTACCTCGGAAAATATTTCCCGACTTACGGCGAATGCTACAGTGGCAAACGTTAATAGCATTGCCCTGAGGCAGTGAGAAAAAGGAAGACAAAATAAAGCAGAGCTCCAGCTCGTGGAGCGAAAGAACACGTCCCTGCTTAGCAAGGGAAGGAAAGCATGGGGCGTGCTAATTGTTTAACCTTTGCCCGGGAAGTGACTATCAGCCACCTTCACCCTGATGGGGGGGGACGCGAAAACAATATTGAAGGCTGGTCACAAATACAATCGAAGTAACTTCAATCAATTTTTTCCGTCAGGTTAATCAGCAACCGATGTATATTGAGGTCACTGGAGGTTTCATTAGGTCATAATGAAAAAAGCGCACTCACAAAACTTTGTTTATTTTGAGTAAGAACAAAAAAAGCTCAAAACGTTTTCTCAACGCCATTGAAAAGTACTTTAACCCGCGCCCCACCGGGGGTCCGGCGCCACCTTCGCCCCACCGGGGGCCATCGATGGCCCCCTCTAACTCCGAAAATATGGGCGTTAGCGCAAATCTGCAAAGTGCAATAGAAAGCTCGCGTGAATTCAGTAAGAAATTACTTCGCATGTTTTAGTGCTCAGGTCAATGGTTTGACCTCCAGAGGTCAAATTAGGTCAATATCGGCTATTTTCACTCAAATATGCAATGATTAAGCAAACTGGGCATAACTCTTGTCATTAGAGCTATTGAGGCCTGGTAAAGTACATTTGATAGCAAATTGCCAGTACTTTTTCCGCTATGTGAAACGTAAAGACCTCCCGCCAGTGGTTTGACCTCCAGAGGTCACCTCGTGACCTAATATGACCTGAGGTCACGAAAGGTCAAAAAGTGACCTTGCCGTATATCAAATGAAAGCCAGTGACAAGACAAACACGATGGTGTTTGTTTCACCGCTCTAGCTTAATTAGGTCAAAAGTTATTGTCAAAATACTGTTTTTGACCTCTGGTGACCTTGGATGACCTTGGAAAAGTCAAAGGGCAAATATGACCCCTGGGATCCGTGAAAGGGTGTCCAAAACGTTGTTCTGAGCAGTCTGAGTATTTGCAATCAGTTTTGTGGCTTTTATATCATGAAACAACTTTTCCCCATGCTTTTCCAATGGGAGAGGTCGCCTCGTGACCTGACCTCAGGGCACGAAATCGAAAAAATCCCGGATATACACCTTGTAGACCCTGGAGGGGTTATGAAGTGTAGGAAGTTTCAAATCGATCGACTTTGAAATGTAGCTCTTACAGAGCTCTAAAGGTGAAGTGAGGTGACCTTGGTTGACCGTCTGGTGACCTGACCTTGGGTGACCCGGGGTAAAAAATTTCAGGGATGATGGAAAATGATGCAGTGAGAGGTAGAGCCCTCAACCGCGGTGCTGCGCCTGGTCGTTTTTCTGCTATCCCGGAAAAACCTTTAGGGGGACCATCGATGGCCCCCGGTGGGGCGAGGGTTAATAGCTCCTTCAATACAATTGCATCCAATTTCGGGTCAATCAAAGGCTACGGCGCTGGCGTCAGTGGACATCGCCAATTTTTGCATATTCCTTCAGACTAAAATATCAAGCAGACTCGATTTATAAAACGAGCACAGTGACAATTAGAATAGACATATGCATTTCAAAACATGCGAACGCGCATTCTTTTATACTTCGTCAGCGCATGCTACAATCGGACATAATGATACAAATACATAGTTGATTTTGCCTTCTCAAGTTTACGTGCTGCTGTTAACAATTTTATACCATATTTTTGAAACAAAGAAATCACCGCGTTTGGGATTGCTGTTCGGGTTTGTCTCATTTGATGTCAGATTTCACGAGCTTCGATTTAGACGATCCTTCTCCAACATAAGAGGCAACGCAGAACAGTGCTTCCACGGTCATTTCAAAGCTGTAGAACCCCATATCGGTAGCAATCACCATCTTTAGGTAAGTCTAGACTGAGACCAAGCGAGGTCAAGGTCGATACGCTACCCCCGCTATGGAGTGTTTAACTTGCTCACTTACAACTTCCACAACAAACAAGAAACGGGCAATATTGAGTCACCATTGTAATTATCTCGTTAATATGGGTCAAATGATATACGGTTTTACCATGCTGAGTTCAATTCAAAGTTGGACCTGATCTTAGGTCAACGAATTGACCCAAAGAGAATTAGTGACATGATATCCATTACTCGACTCGTAGCAACAATACAAATACATAGACGGAAAAAGGCTCTATCTTTGTTAAGTAAAAAGTTATTGGGCAAATTATCAAAGTGCTTACCTGACCTAAGATGAGCTGCCAAAGGTGATAGTTCAAGTATGTCCGCTTCAATCTCAGGAATAGGCTACAAACGCAAGATTTTGAAGTTTGGAGGTTTATTCTGAGACGCAAGTACTGAGAAACAGGCATTTCCAAATTTACCATGGGCTTACTATGGGGAGGTATGTACATGACCCTAGCTCATCGATGTACGAGTCAATGAACACATGGTGGTACTCTGTGGCCGTAATATGTGCTGTGAATCTTAGATGAATATATCAAACACATTCTCACTGCTCCCATTTGTAATTTTTTGGAGGTGAGGGCACTTGACTTCGCCTGGTGACCTGTCTTGACTTAACATTAACCTAAAAATCACAGAAAAGATGCCAACAAGAGGGATGCGTGGCTTAGTGGATAACATCCGTGTCTTCTAAGTCACCGGTCCCGGGTTCAAGTCCCGGCGGAGCCTCTGAATAAGTTGATCTGATCCCCCGAATCCCTCCCAACACGGTAAGAGTTGGCGACGCCGTATGACCCTGGCAGTTGGTGCGCCGTTAAGCCCCAACAATTTATTATTAGTATTATGTATTATTTGTGCCAACAAGATTATCTAACAGCTACTAAAAGCACGGCGGCTCTGCACGGCGCAGTTTCCCGGCCACCTCGAAAAACCCATGGTAAAAAAGAGCCCCACCGATGCAATGGTTAAGCATGGACTGTCCTTGAACCACTGAAAGTAAGGCTCCCTCCCGAGAAGAAATTCTTAGATACTCATCAAATACTTCACAAAACCTCCATAACCCATGTCATTAGTCACACCGGTGCCCTTATCGTGTTGCGCTGTCGTCGGCGGGACGGCTCACCCAAGCTCTCCCGGGTGTTGAGCGAGAGTTCCAGCGAGTGGTTGAAGTCGATAGAGCCGAACATGCTCATTGCCAGGGACTCCGCCATCTGCAGGACAGGAGAGTCACAGTTCAGAACACAATACAGGCTATAGAGACAAGCGAGCATATGAGATCAACCCGCGGTCTAATGACGATCAGTCATTACCAGAGCGAGGGGTGGGGAGCAGGCGATGGGTAGATGGGACCAGGCCTCAGCGCTAACTGCTTCCTGCGCTAGTTCTGGGCTTTATATAAAGGGGCTCATCGTTAGCCGCACAAACTAGGACCAAAACTCTTACAATAATTGCCCCAATTTTCTCATGTCTGGCTGACGGCATCTGTACGACCCAGGAAATAGTTCTCAATATTCGAAAACTGAACTCAATGGTGCAACAATACGTGGGTTATCTAGAAATAGTGTAGCACTATACCAAACTCATTGAGGTTCGACAGGGGATAAAGGCACAGTTCCGTGCTAGTAATCAGAACCGCGTGTGTGTAAGCTGGGATTGGGGGCATTTGAGACACTAAATGCGGCAAGATATTTGGTACCCAACTTCGTGTATCTACAGCGAGACTAGAAATCACATGATACGTGGAAAATCAAAAATCCGACTTATGGTAGTACGGACGGCGGAAGTGTGGGATCTCAGTCGCTATCACGCCTTAGCTCGGTACGATTTATCTTTAAACTACCAGCTAAGCAACGAAACAAAATAAACACCAACATCGACCTACCGTCCTGTCCACTCCCAAATTAATTATTCGGGTCCAAACAACCACAAGTGGCCACGATAAGATCAGCAATTAACATTTGCTGCCGACTGATCGAGCGTGGCCAAATAACGAGTAACCTCTGCTGATGGAGGTACCAATCTCTTTACTGTTACTCAGAGAGCGTCTTCTTTGCGTTCCCATAGCACTGCAGAAGAGGTAGGATTCGATACGAAACCAACTCCCTCGGAAAAGAATGTCGTGATACTTAGTACAATCCATTTACCAGAATTAAAAAGACTGAGCGCAGACACCCAGGATTAAAAGAAACACTTCATTTAATTTGGTAAAAACACTTTACTGACATAATTTCGAGTTAAAATTTCATACAAGATTTAAAGCTGAAATAAATCAGCAGTAATTTCGCTAGATTTTGCTGTGGAAACTCTCCAGATGTATCGGTGGCCCGGGCCACTGAAATATAAAAATCGGCAGGCACATTTATTACCAAAGTTAGACTGTCGCAGACGACCACCACATGTCAACCAGTACTAACGGCAAAAACGCTACCAACGCGCTGCAGCAATCCCAATGCTTTTAGTGAAAGCAATTATCGTGGCTTCATTCAGGCCAGAAATTCAATCGAAGAATCGACTCCCAAACTAATTGGGTTTGGCACGCAGTGGGGACGTTGTGGGCAAACGATGAATTAATGATGAACAATGCAGACTTACCTACTTACATCACCAGGCTGGCCCCGCAGTACACATCAACTGAATTGAAGCCATGAATACGTGCTTTGGCAAAATGCAATATCGGCTTCAGAGAACACTAGTTTATGGGCAAGCCGACTTTCAACTACCATTCTCAGGCTCAGGAGCGTCGCTACGAAATTCTCTCCAAGAGAGTCACACTACAAGGGGCGTCCCATCCTTGATTCCTAGAGGGCTCCAAGTTTTAGGGGCAGCCACACTAAAGTGGGCAAGGTGTTCGGCTATATATATATATGGCTGCAGCCAATGCTTATGGTTGTGCTGTTCCACATCCCCCTTTATTGGACAGGAGCCCTGTATTCCAGGGCCGCCAATGTATTCCAGGCGCCAATGTATTCAGGACCTTAACTATGAGTACGGGATGTATGAATGACTATAGGGACCTGCACTGCCATCAAAAACTTATCCGCGGCCGCTTACTTTGTTGGACGGGGCCTCAATTACCTGTTTAAGGCCCAACCTTAAAACACGGAAAATGCTAAAAACTTTTGCTGAGCTACGAGTACCCTCTTCCACCCAGGAGGGCTCCATTATCCCTTATGGGCCTCCGTGTACGCCTGGTTCCTCCATTATAATCAGGGCAGCATCAGTGATGCCAGAAACCTCCTCAGCGAAAATTGGGGCCTCTGCCCGCCAGTTACATCACCGGACGGGGTTCCCTTGGCCTGTTTTAGGGTTCCATCCTTAAAATATTGGGGAGGTTAGCTTGTGCAGCTGACCTAAGAACACCCTCCACCATTTAAGGGACCTCCTTATCAGGATTAGTCAAAGGACCTGCTTTACATACCAGCCATACGCGTGAGAAACGGGCGGGCGAGGGAGGACAGGGGTCAGGCATCCCATTTTTATTGACAGTTGAGTTGAGTTGAGTTGGCCAAAGTTGGCCGAGTTGAGCCAAATTGGCCAATCAGAACGTTTTGTTGACAGTATAGGCGGAAGGTAACGAGGAGTTCAAATTCGACGAGATTTGTTTCAAGGGGGAAAGTTTCTTGTCAGCAAGAGGTTGAATATTTACCGGTCCTATGAATTTTGTCGTTGGCGACGCATCAGTCAGATTGCCAATTGTGGGATTTTGATAGGAGGCTATTTCTTCACGAGCATTTCAGTAATTCAGCATATCATGTACTTTCTAATAAGTGCCGATCAATTTTCAGGGTCGTTTCTTGTTTCCTGAGGTCATTCGGATTTCACTGACTGCTGGGCGTTGAGCTTTGAAGGGACAGACGACAGTCTGGGGCGAGAAACCAGCCAGGGGTTCGCTCCCACGCACGGTATCCGGATCACACGCACTCGGGCGGACCTCTCACAGTATTCGCCTCAACTGCCCGGACCCGATAGTCGACTTCGACTTTGTTCGAGCTTACAGCATTACAAAGACTACACCTCTATTGTACTATTGTCTCTATTGTCCTGGAGCACCTTGCCCGACATATTCATAGGTCACACATCATCCAAAGAAGAGGGTCTTGCCCGGCTCATCATCACATAACTCAATCTGACCCAGTCAGATTGGAATAAAACTGTCAACTCAAAGTCGTCCATATTGGACCAAAGATAAGCAATACATATTGGTTTCCATCACATTGCATTCTATCAATTGCAATTGCATTCTATCAATTGCATCAATTCTATTTGGAGGTGGCCACAAAGTGAGGCAACTGAAATTTGTGGCAACAAGTCTATCCCATGCTCACTGGAGACCGGCAAATGAAAGAACCTACGACACAAAAAGGCACGTTTGTTTGCTTCCTGACCATGACTGTTGTTTCTTTTTCGACATAATAGATCTAGTTGGGGCCATAAGGGTATTCAACAAGGGGTACGCTTGCTCGTTCCCAACATTGCAAAGTTTTTTAGCTGACCTACATGGTATTGGTGGCAACAGATCCTCAGTTGGTGAAAAACCGAAGAACTGGGAGAATATCAAAAAGTCTGAGGGCCAGAATGGCCCTCAGTTTATATTAAAACAGGTCTTATTTTACGTATCTCATCGGCTATCTTGTACTTACAGTCAGTCCAACAAAGCTCTAAAGACTAAGGACTCATGCAGTCCTGAGTGCATCAGGGGACATGGAATCAAAGAGTGTTACATCATGGCGATTTCACGTCTCAAGTGAAACGATATCATTACCGAAGACGAACGGAGCAGCAAATGCACAGTTCTTATGCAGGCGACATCCAACATGTTTTCCTGGCACAATTCGCCTAAGTGGCTGCACCAGACAGACTAGCCGAGTTACATGATAGTGCACGGAGCTGATTGAACTTCTGAGCACGCAGCCTGCATGCAAAGGCGCAGCATACCACGCACCGTGCGACATGTAATCAGCCAGCCGCCCCCACTCGGACCCTAATGTCTCAATTACTCTGACTAATGGAAGATTCCCAGCCCATCGACGGTCGTTTCAGCGAAGAAGCCAGCTAATAATAAATAAGTCGTGATACGTTCTCGGGTTCGGCGAGCATGTGCGAAGTTGCGAGTGTCACCTGTACTTTGCGCGTGCACGCACGGAGACTGCAGCCATCTGAAGGCTTAGAACTATGAGCTAATTACCGATGTAAGCTGAACTTAGAACCGGGGCCCGAGCTCGGGGGGGCGGATACAGATAGCTGGTTTGGGGGGGGGGTGGGGGGCAACCCATGTCAGCCTCCGGCTAAGAAAAACGTTGAGCAGCGGAGGCGGCGGCTGGCAGAAATAAACTGGTGGGTGAAGCAGTTTTTTGGCATTAACTCCTAAACAATCCCACGAAAAGCAGACAAAATTTTAAATGTGATTTCAGGCGCTCCACTGGCTCAGTTGGTAGAACGCTGGGCTCCGGCCCCGCTGCTCAGGAACATGCAGTGGCAGTGCGTGTGCAGGCTTAGGATCGGTTCCCCTGAGGCCCTCCGGCGCTCAATATTCACCCGACGTAGACCGGCTGGCAACTGACTGGTAAGAGGGTGGCCTGAGCGGGGCGGTCGTCCCTGTGCTTTGTCGGACGTTAAACGTTGGCTTCTAAATTAAAGGGAGTGTCCAACTTATAATGAGTTTAAAACTGAGATAACAGTTTTGCAGAGCATGTTGAGAAACCACTATTGTCATATTTAATTTCACCCAAAGCTCTAGGTATGAAATTTCCGCCAGCTTTAAAGTTCAAAGTAAAGGGGCTTATTGTCTTATCTCAAACCCTAAAGGAATGCCTTCCATATGGTTTCAGTAATCTGATTGGACATAAGCCCAAACCCTCACACACTCGCTGAAAATACCATGTTAGCGAGTGAACCAGCAAGCAACTGCTTGGGGACTAAAAACCTCGGGCGAGTAAACGTCTATTGCAGAGCGCGATTGGACCGAAATGTGCCCAATAGCCGCAACAGCCATCACACCTTCCCTCCCCCGTACTTGCCAAAACAAATTCTTTTGTTCAAAATCCAATTCTGAAATTGTTTCTTCACAGCAGGCATATGCATTAGGTATATTTCATCACTGAATAAACAGGGCCACTGTAATGGCCTTTGTCGTTCAGTTTTCGCACCAGTGCATCGTGTACTGCAAACGATTTTTGTCAAGCGGAAACGCTGTGAATTGGCCTTTACAGCGAGTCTATGATCAATATTTGGGATCTCACTGATTATCAAAACTGATATTTTAATGACGTCACTTATTTTTACAACAGAGGATATATTTCTGTTTGTAACGTATGGAAGTGGAGAAAAATGTTGTTTCCCGATTTTCAGACCTCTCTTGTTGCAAAATGACCTATCAGTCGAAGCGCCCTAAAACCCCCCGACCTCTCTTGTTCTTAAATTGCTCTTATTAGAATTTCGACAAAGTGGTCCATTCCCTTTCACCCTTCATTGCGGGAGTTGATCGTTCGGGTGGTGGGGTCAGGGTCTCCGTGACAAGTCCATTCATGACTTTAGTGAGACTCCGACTCAAAAAAAAACGAACTTGTAATAACTTGGACAAAATAAAAAAATAGTCTTTCTTCCTCTTCAGAGGAAATTCCCTTCCCGTTCAAAGACGTATTCTCAAAAGGGTGCAAAATGCTTATGTTTTTACAGACAATTAACTATGCAACAGCTTGGTAATGATTAACTGTGCTGCAGGAGTAATGATGAGAGGTGGTACTGACCATCCGGGCGGGCTGCTGGCGGGCCGTGACGCTAGCCCATACCTATGATACGGCGGGGGAGGGCACTATCAACATGAACAGCGGGATGTGCTGTGGGGCACAGTATACAAGAAAACGGAAAAAATTGCAGGATATTGTTCTTCTTCTTCCTAGGTGATCAGTCTATCCGGAACAACTATATTTCAATATCGTTTCCTTTAACACAACAGTATTATGGACGCATTCTTCCTAAATATAATTCATTGCTTCAAGCCATTCTGAGACAGGACATGCTCAAAATAAACAGACTAAGCATACTCCTCCCACCGGACATATTCGACACAATATAATTTCAGCGTTTTTGTTATAAGCGTAGTCAAGAGGAAAATGGCGAGGGGGCATCCATCTCCGTCTTAGGTCAAGGGTGGGTAGAGCGCTGGTGCTGGGCTGACACTAGTGGTTTCACATTCCTAATATTCTGCTAATTCCCCTATTCAACTCCAATGGCTATGATTTAGTAGATCGGCCCGAGTACTAAATGATTCAACCATATTATATTAATTCAGTCCGAAATATGCACACGTCCGTTAATATTGTAAATAATATCAAACCATTTGTCACATAGCGAGTGTGCATATTTTCCACCGCCACCCACCAGCCTAGCAACAAGCCCGTTCACCATGTGATACCTCATGGGGCTCCGACACTATCGTGATAGCACGTGACAGACAATTTATGCCGATACTGGAAACCAGCCAGGAACAAGCAATCACCGACGCAAGCCAGCCTCGACATGGAGCGGAAATAAAACAGCCTGGCAAATGATGATGATATACTGAAATGGGGTCACCCAAGACCTGCACGAGTAACAGAGGAATGGCGTGGAGCACGGCCCAAAGCAAGCGTTACCGACTAATTACCATTGATTTGGTGGGTTCCGGGTCGTAACTCGCCGGAAAAATGGAGCCCTGCCAGCCGATGGTCACTGAGCATCGGGGCGGAAATGGGGGGAGATCGGACGTTAGCAGAGAGCCGAGTCCATACATTGCGTCCGTCGGTATTGTCCACTAACGTATCGTCCACTCAACCCGCAACTGCATGTCACACTCCTAAATTAGCTACTCAACAAAAAACGATACACAGAGAACCATTTCTCTCTTTCAGTAGATCCTAAACTACAGTAATGATATATTTAATTCAGTCTGTTTGCGACCTGGAACTGGTGAACAAGTTTCAAGTAGTGCAAAACGGACAATGTCATAGATCCTAGAGATTTTTTTATTTGACATACACAGCATCTCCACTATTCATGTGGCTATTCTAACGCAGGTCGTAATGAATGTGAGGGACCTAAATGACAACTTAAGCAAAATCACACTGTAGGATAAGGATAAGGATAGGATGGTTGACGGGGAAGGACAAGGGTTACCCACGGGGAGGGTCGCCACAGGCGCCGCGCTCAACCCATGGAGTGAGGTAGTGGGACTTGATGAAGGGATCGCGGTGAAAAAAACATGGAAAACAATAAACAAGGCGTGACGATGACGGTGATGATTAATCATTCTCGTTCTTTTTCGGCTGGTCTCTCTTTTCGTTCTTCGCTTTTGTCGTCGTGATTCTTCGTTTTCGTTTCTCAGGTCTTATTTCTGAAGCGTTCATCGTTCGGTTTGCGTTTAAGATGAATAGATTAGTAAGTTCTTCTAATATGTAGGAAGTATTTCATCCTTCCTTGAAGTCCAGCACCTACGGTGTGAATGAATTGTTACTGAATATCTGTGCAATTATTACGTGTCAAATTATTTAGCAATATTATTCAGGACGCCGTCAGATATTTTAGAGCCGGAAGATATCTCAGATGGAGGAGCTTTTAAAAGACGTCACGTTTTTTTCCAGAGGCGAAAATATGCCGGCTTAAGCTCAGTTTACTTGTGAAACTCTATCGAAATTACCTACTTCACTAGCTCTTCCAACGATATTCTGCAAGGCACGGTGAAATTATTCACTGTTTATGAAGACTTGCATACTTGAATCCAGGATATGGTGAATTAATCAATAGCCCAGCACCTAGAAGAAGAGATTGCACCACAAGAAAACCGCAAATAATACTTTTGCCATAAATTCATTAAGATTAACGCGGAGCCGTGAAAACGTGGCCGAAGCCGTCAGCTGCTGTCAGCTGACCGTTAAGGAGGACAAGTCTCTCCCGACTCCTGATCACACGTTGCCACGTCACTAAGCATCCGGCTACACGACTCCACCCTATCACTTGACCCCATACCATGGCCATACAATGCTCACTGACAAGAAAATCCCATAACGGGGATTCCCAAAGTACATCCGGATAATTATACGAGAAGACTTCCTCTAGTTGGACGTCCAAAGCTGGTCAAATACGAATATTTTCCATTTCATACATTTCTATTTCAATCCAGCTGTTCATTATCGGGGTTATATGAGGTCAATTATCTGAGGCAGGTACCACTGAACCTTGCTGATCAATGCTACCTGGGTAATTTCATGTCATGCTTTTAATTTGTGGGCATCTTCCAAGGCTTGCAACAATCCAACTTTCAAGAGTCCTGAGCACATAATTCTAGTTAGCCACTAAAGATCCCAGGATTTCGCCGAAACACAGTTGTAACGGTACCCTTCTCATAGACGAAAAATCATGGGAAGCATCTAGAAATCTCACATAACGCTAACTGCTGGTGGGGGGACGATAAATCCCAGCTGAGCTGCGGGGAACAAACAGTTTGGACGTCCCAGATGCACTACTTCTCGCCCGTCCAGACTCCGAGCCGCCCTAAGACCTCTGGCGGTGGTTAGTCCCGGGAGAGACCGCTGTGCGGGTACCGTCGCCGTTCCGAGGCCATACCCAACAAGCCTACCTCCACTGTTGGCTGGTGAGCCTCCGACCGTACCGCGAGACAGCCTCAACAGAACACTCATCGCAAGCATCTCCTTCAACATCTACAGTTTGAGCACGACAATCAGGCCGACTACTGTCGGAGCCGCACAGCTCAACCGGTCTTTACCTTGACGCCGCGGTAAATGTTACTAGCTTCCAAGAGGTATTTCGTGGGACAGGCGGACAACCCCAGTAGTAGCTAGTCCGGTGGAGGGTCTGAGAAAGGTCCCCGGTCCAGTCCCGGAAGTCTCATCTTAGCCCTAACTTGGTAAGTCGAGTATAAGCCTTCTCGTTTTCCCCGGCGTTCTCTTACACTGACCACAGTGTTGCTGTGATAACGTGGTAACACTGAATATGCACGGATTAAAACGTGTTTTCTTGCCGAACGCAGCACGAGCTTGTTGCTGTCCCCGCGGGCTCTGGCGCTTCTCTGCCTCCTACTACAGAACACAGGCCACGCACAGCCGGACAAGCAAGGCGTCGTACAGGCGGACCAGAATATTTTGACTGGGTTTTGTTCGTCGCATCTGGATTGGCTGCACATACATATGTCTCCTTGAGTCGACACTATCTCCGTCGAAACGCTGGCTGTTTCACCATTTATCATGAGTATCGACATATCGGAAAATATCCTAACGATGACTGCTGACTTCAGCTCAGCGGTAAAACTCAAGCAATCTATTTGTACGCAGTATTCCTCTGCACACGAGGGGGGAATTCCAGATCCGATATTGCCAATGCTGTCCAAATCTGCGAAGCGACAACGGTGTTTCCCGGTGAAACGCAGTAAACATCAATACTGCGCCGAAATGGCTTTTAGCTATCCACACTGTTATCCACGCAGAAATGGCTTCAAGCTATAATCTTAATAGCTTGACGGAGAGAGGCTGCGAGGAATGCAAACACAGACTACATTCATCAAAACAACAGCTCAAACGCTGGGCGAGGTCTCGCATTAAATAGAGATGAGACATGTATCTGACCTTGTCACAGCGTTCATTTTCGAGAAAGCGCTGCACGATAAGTGCACGGGCAGTCATAGTTTCAAAACGGAAACCGATTAGGTTAATTTCGCCCCGAGCAGGAAAGAAGCTGTTTACTTCAGACCCCGTTCAAGTTGTTTGGCAGCATTATGTCATCAGGGCTGGACGGGCACAACGGTTACCATGCAGGGCATTGAAGAAATTACACTTTTTCGAAGTTCTAAATAACCTATTTTAGAACTGTATCAACAAAATCAATATGGTTGAACAGAAAGCTGAACAATTTTTATTTGTGAAACCATCAGGCGTTTTGCAAAAACTCCAGCGAAGAATATTATTTTTACAAATTTTCTAGAGCGTGTCAAAATAATAACAGCTTCAGCACTAACAGCTGTTTGCAGTAAGACTGATCTCGATTTTGATTGGCTGTTGATTGACATTGGGTTGATTCCATGACACCTCCAAAAGTCCAAGCAGAAGACAATTAACACCGAGCAAATGTAAACTTATTTCTCTCGGCTGTTAATAAAGGGGAACGGATTACAACGAGTTTGGATGTAATATTTTGACGTTAATGTTATTGTACTTGTCTTAACACATGCAGATGGGCATGATTAGAAATTTCAGCGAGTTTTCGTAACATCAAGCTTCAGGTATTTGACTCCAATGGTCGCGTGTGCTACAGCTCCATCCTTCTGGACGCTTCTGCATTTCTTTAATGAGCAGTCATATGATCAGCTTGTGGGTGCTGAAAATTTGAATTTACGTGACGGAAGGTATCCAAATTAGGGATTGAGAAGCTAGAAATTGCTGAAATTGCTGCCAAATACGGCCAAACTTGGTATGTTCCAGCTGATCCTCCCAAAAACTTGGTACAATCTCCTAGAACTTAGTAGGAAAGGGTGGTGACGTCATCAGGGAGGACTAGATTTAGTAGGAAACTTGGTTGTACCCGTATTTAAAGTACCCTGGTTTACTTAACCACTCGAGGCCAGCCGTTTATGTTTATGGGTCTGGTTCAGACCCATTCTTAAAAATCCGAGAGCTTTTGGTGCCAGGTGTTTTGTCGAAAAACACACAATATAAATGACGCAAAGTAATGTAACGAGTCACTGTCATAATCAGTTACTAGATATTAATAGCGCATTTGTTACATTTCTTTCCGTCATTTATCTTGGGTATTTCTGAAAGTCTGTAGGTGTTTTTTTTTGACAAAGCATCTGGCACCAAAACCTCTCGGTTTTTCAAGATAGGGTCCGGACCAGCCCCGTCCTGAGCCAGAGATGGAACTTCCCACAGTAGTCCGACTCTGAAACCGGTCCGATTGGGGAGGGGAAGGGGTTTGTCTCTTACCGCTGCTCGGTGTCCTCAGCGGAAGGTTGGTTCTCTTTCGCGAAGAAGCAATCACGAAAGTGTCGATTAGACATCAAAAATATCGCACAGCCCCGGAAACTGCACAGAGAAGAACTCGACAACCACACGAAACACCACGCTCCTTGAAAATGTCACGAAGCAAAAACGACTATTTTTAAAATATATTTCCAAAATCTCCTTGGAAATGTTTTTGACAGGAGGAAGCACTTGTATAGCAGAGACAATCATAACCATTTTTTGTTGCTTTTGTAACACAATCTGTTTCTGTTGACTTGCGTTTTAGGCTGTCCATGAGGTTCGCATTTCACGTCCTAACTTTAAAGCCTCCGGGGACTCATGATAATAGGTCATCTAAATTACACGGCCTATGGATTTGGATGGATGTACCGGCTTTCACATACGTCAAAATATCCGTCACGAGGTTGTGCGGCGTCGCCAACTCCACCCTGTTCTGTGGCTTTCTGGGGAATCAGGTTGTACTTATTCAGAGGAACCACCGACTTTTGAACCCGGGACGGTCCCGTGGCTCAGGAGGCAGGTCCTCTGCCCTAGAGCCAAGCCGGGACAGGCGCTGAAAACCATTTTCTTCCTACGATACAGAGTGGAAACCCAGGGGCCGAGCCGAATAGCTCAGCACAAGATGGGTGATTTTGCTCTCCCCAAGTGCAAAACCAATTCCGGTTAATACAAAGAGGGGTACATAGTCATACACGCATCGTCTCTTCGACGAGTTTCTCCTCTCTACAGATCCCTTATGAGAAACTTTTGAAAAGAGAATAAAAACAACAAAATACGAAATGGAGTTAAGATGACGGCGCAAGCTCAGTGGCACAAAACTGGGCATACGCTAGGGTGCCGAGTATTGGAAAATTTAAGGGACAATACTGTGAGAGTCAATAAACCCTTATATAAGTCCTGGATTGAAGTTAAGGAACCACTTGTTCATCAAAATTGTTTTGCTACCCTATCTTTGATGAGTTCATATAAACCAGTGAGAAAGAATTGTGCTAAAAAAGCCTCATTTGGAAAGTGAGTGGAAAATTAAGTAAACTAACAAAGCAGTGAGTAGAAAACCCAGCCAGCCCGGGTATCGCTCTCCAGTGTCCCAAAACCTGGGGTGCTGGGTGCAGAACGACACCCAGTCAAGTAGAATTTTCCACTCATTTTTATATATTTTCTGCTGAATTTTCCTCTCACTTCCAACAATACTTACTACTATTTAATTTTACTCAACAATACTTACTACAAGGCCATTTCCGTTGCCTCCTCTACCAACGTCCACTGGAAAAGAGAGCAGCAGAATCGACTAAAAGATCGCCAAATTAACTCTGCTCTTATGCGCTTCTTTGGCTTTTCTGCAAGAAAATCTGGCGATTTCTATTTTTCTAGCCAATTATACCTGGCATCCTTATATCCACCGATTTCAGTGGAACAGCTGAATCGAAATTCTGGCGCGGGCAAGACGCTCAGTGCCCCTTCCCCACCGGAGAAAGTTCCAATGGGTGAACACCGCCACTAAATTCCACCACTCACAAAATTGGTGAGTGGAAAATTAGACACCCTATCCTTGTGCTGCCAAAAAATGAGCTGACCGCTTTGAAAGATACATTTCTGGAAAGCAGTTTATCTGTGCACATGAATTCTAGGCTAACGTCCTTGAAAAGTTGTTTTTGTATTTCTGGTACTGAGAATAGTGAAAAACCATTTTTGGTCATCTTGTTGTTAAAAGCAAATATCTTGAAATTTGTATCCTAAGGAACATATTTTTGACATTGTATGGTAGAAAATTGATCATTTATTTCGAAGAAAATAATTTTTATCCATATCAGCCCTTCATTGCTGCGTCCACGCCCTGTGACACCCAAATCCACTCACGACACCCTACGACACCCTAGGCATAAATACGCTGATATTTAAGTTGAACTGAAAGTGTCCGGTACTTGAATACATTGAAACTCTACATTTTCATTAAATACTTTTTTTGGGCAACAAGAATGCATCCAGTTAACCTTCAAACATCGGCACTTTTTGTATGGCTGGTCTACGGCGTGGACTTACCAAATCGCCGTCTTTACATATAGTAAATAAAAGCGGCATCTTTAGGCTTTTTGAAAGGCCGGTTTCATATTCGTTATTGACAGAACATTGTTAGTCTTCCTCTTAGTGTGCTTTTAGTTGTATAATTTTCTAGTTTTTAAGGATTCAGAAAATGAATTTAGGGCAATTTTTGAAATGCAAATAATGTTGCTCATGCGATCGGCAAGGGGAAGGCTACCAGAAATTTAAATTAGTAGTCGCTATGACGCTGTCGCAAACCCGCTGCGCCTGGCTGATTGTAGACGAAAGGAAGAAACAACAGAAAGGGGGCTGTTAGCTTCGATTAGATATTGATAGAAATCAGCATACTCATAAGAAGGTGAGTATATGTGAAGAGAAGCAGGGAATTGACAGGTAAAGAAAAGAAACTTTTAGCAAAAGTCTGGAAGAGTTTATTGCCATGATAGAATGTTTGTAGTTTCGTCTGGGTTAGTTAAGTGTAAACCAAGGCTCTACTGGGCCCTAGCATAGGTGTATGCGAGGTGCAGTGATTGAGGTCAGAGTGGCCTCCAAAATTCCGATAACTATAGGTATAGGTATAGGAGGGGCGTTGTCCCGGACAGGAAAACTATGCAGTGTATGCTTAGATAATTAATTTTTGAACTAGGTATTGCATGAAAAATCCCTTTTCATTTTTCACCACCTGCCAATCTCGGAGACCCCCTCTGCAGAGTTGGTCTAAGGAGGCCCCGATATTTCGTCTCAGGGCCCTTTAAAGCTGGTCGTTGAGAGGAGAGGAGGGGCACAAGAGTTGGTCTAGGAAGCCCCCAAGAGTCCTGGTGGCTCCCAGAATTCTTTCCCGAAGGTTGGTCTCAGAGGCCCTCCCAAAAGTTTTTTATTTGTGGAAATTCACCAACTCCTTAAAAATTTGGAGACTGCATCAGGGGTTTCAGCTGGTAAAGATTTACCTGCTTTACCCAAATTTTTCACATGGTAATGGTCAAACAATGCTGTTTGGGGACGATTTAAAAAATATTTACTTTGAGAAAATTAAAGGAAATATCCATCCCTCAGTTCAAACAAGGGGTCTGGGAGTTTACCACCTGAGTACCCAAATTGGAAATTTTTACTCCGCCGTACATTTTGAGGGAATTTTCCACTCACTCGCCATACATTCGGAGCTGAATTTTCCACTCGACACCCTAGCGCAAAACCTATTTTGGGTCACTGTCGCTCTCCGCCCAGCACCCTGGGATTTGGAACACTGCGCATGCTCGGGCAGCGCCATATCGATGCCGAGCGTCACTCTGCGTGGTTGGTGACGCACTGTCTCCAAACGCCGTATCTCACCTGATCGGTGACGTAGCTGAGGTTGGCTGGGGTGTCGCCCTCGCCCGTTGCCGCCGTCTCCACCCGGTAAGTGACCGCACCGTCTGGTGGCGACGGGTCCCACTTAGCGTCCGGCTCTGTCTCTCCACGAACCGCGCCCGGAGGCGAGTCCCACTTCTTCCACTTGGACGGCGTGCACGGAGAGGCTGCTCTGGGCGTGGCCGGGTCGTCCGCAGCCCCGCCCGGTGCTGGTGCGGACCCGTTAACGCTCGGCCTGTCTGCCAAGTTCTCGGGATGCTCAGACGTCCCCTCGATCGGCCCCGGCGGCTGCGGCAGGTGAGGGTCCGCCGCCGCCCTGCACCGGTCAGCCAGCGCGCGGGCCGGGGACGCGGCAGGGGACCGGGTCAGGGACCGGATCAGGGCGGAGGTGCGCTCCCGCAGCGCCAGCACCTCGGCTGACGGCGACCCTGAGAGCAGAGTCTCCTCCGGAGCCGCCTCCGCCGCCGCCGAGCCGCTGACGGAGACCAGCGACGGCTCTGAGGGGGTGAACATCTCGGGACCGAGCTCCGCCTCCGGACCTGCCGCCGCCGGCCGCTCTGAAGTCCTCCGCCTCTCGCTGGCCAGCGGTGAGAAGAGTGAAGAGCAGGAGCTGCGACCGCCGGCGTCCGAGGCGTCTCTGCCCACAGCCAGCCGGTCCATGTCCCTCAGCCGGCTGGCGGCGGCGGTGAAGGAGGACGGGGAGGTGCCCCCTACCGGCGATGTGCTGTGGCAGAGGTGGTCGCTGGCCGACAGCTGGAGCCTCTGTTTGCTGCGGCTGCGCTCGGCGGCGGAGGAGGGGGAGGACCAGGCGGACTGGCCACTGGTGACGCTGGTCAGCTCGCTGGAGAGCCGGACACTGGGTACGTCCGGCTCAGTCGACACATCCAGCGGCACCTGCGCACGGCGCGTACGGGGTATTACGGACTACCACCTAATAATGACAAAATAGGGCAGTTATTCAGACGACCACAGGGCAGTCACAATACCTTGTATCTATAATAGCTTGTCATATAACAGTAAGTCATTTTTAATCCACTCACTGACATCGTCAGTAAATGATATTCCCTGGCGCACGGTACTAGCGTCAAATGTAAGCAGTGTGCCGGCAACTTGGTAGTAACGGAATGCAAGACAGTATCAAAATTACCGAAATGAGTGATCGCAGTGGGGACTGAAATACTTCTAACGGTTTACGCATAACGTGCATAGCGCACCTTTGGCGTGAACTATTGATTGGTCAGCACCTGGAGTATGGCGATGGCACTAACAGCAAACTTGGTCAGTCAAACAACTGGCCTCCAAGAAGCAATAGAGTCGTAGTTCAGCAATCACCTGATGGACTCGGGCCTATTATCGCCGACTACCGACAATCGCTAAGCCACGTCTCCCCACCCACGGGCGGTGGAAGCAATCCCAGGGAGGTCCCAAGGGGTCCCTCCCATTAATGGACTATTCCTCACCCGTACGGTTGGTTAGGCGAATTAACAGATCATAGATTTACTGATGGATACAGTTCAGATATTTAATCATTGCGGAAAACGCACGAATGGCACCGCTTGACTCCACTGTACACTGAGGAGCCGCCAGGCAGGACGAGTATCGCCACTTATCAGGCCTTGACATGATCCGCTTACAGCCAGAACAGCTCCCACCACTAGATGAAATGACCCCACCCGGCTAAATCCCAGCTCTGCCCGACCCCTCCTGAATCCCAGATCTCACTTGACTGCTGTCCGTGTCATCTGTGAGCGGCGTGCGGTACATGTGTTTCAGCGGGTGGTCACCAGGCGGCAGCGGCGGCGCCGTGCTGAGGCTCCAGTTGGGGGTGGTGGGCGCCAGCAGGGGCGGAGGGGAGCCGCCGGAGGCGCGCGGCCACCGGCCTGGCGGCGCAGGTGCCGCCTCGGCCAGCAGCTGGTCCGTCCGCCTCTGCGCAGCGTCAGCCTCCGAGTGAGCCTCGGCCAGCAGCCGGGCAGCGTCAGCTGCCAGCTGACGCGCGTCAGCCACCAGAGGCGGCAGGGTGCCGTGCAGTCCTGCCGGCACCCGACCCGGCGTCACAGCAGGGGCACCGTTCAACTCAGCTACCGACCGCCACGGCGATGGGACAGAAGTCATGTCGTACACCAGGTTATTGTGGTAGATGACGCAGTTCTGGTTTAGTGTAGCAGAACGCCACCTCTCCACCCGCGGCAGTCCAAAAGTACGGAAAAGTAAAACCAAACACTTATCATTCATATTAAACATCTCCTTACAACAGCCATGCAGCAATCTGACAGCTAAAACTTAAAAGCGAATGTGTTCACCAGTTTAACTGACCACAAACCTTTGAGTTGTGCGAGGTTGCAATGTTCCAGGAAGACCTTCAAGTGGTCGGCCCGCGCCACGAAGGTGTCGAAGAAGGCCACCAGGTCCATACGGTGCTCCTCCACCACGTCGGACTGCGCAGCAACGGCGCATTCAGACATACGTCAAAGCCGAGGGGCGAAACACAGCAGCAGCCGACAGCTGCAGCAGGCTTCACCGCTCCACCAGACACCACTCATCATTGTTCCGAGCACGGTGCTCGTTGCCCAGCAAACCACCGTTGAAGCCAAGACCCTGTCTCCCGGGCTGTTGCCACACCTTTAGCGGCTGCCCCGACGTTCAGGGAGCGCCACTGACCTGTGAGCCGGTGCGGTCGGGCACCGCCACTGACCTGTGAGCCGGTGCGGTCGGGCACCGCCACTGACCTGTGAGCCGGTGCGGTCGGGGACTGTCACTGACCTGTGAGCCGGTGCGGTGGAGTCGGGGAGCGTCACTGACCTGTGAGCCGGTGCGGCCGGGGAGCGCCACTGACCTGTGAGCCGGTGCGGTGGAGTCGGGGAGCGCCACTGACCTGTGAGCCGGTGCGGTGGAGTCGGGGAGCGTCACTGACCTGTGAGCCGGTGCGGTGGAGTCGGGGACCGCCACTGACCTGTGAGCCGGTGCGGTGGAGTCGGGGAGCGTCACTGACCTGTGAGCCGGTGCGGGGACCGCCACTGACCTGTGAGCCGGTGCGGGGAGCGTCACTGACCTGTGAGCCGGTGCGGGGACCGCCACTGACCTGTGAGCCGGTGGGGTCGGGGAGCGCCACTGACCTGTGAGCCGGTGCGGCCGGGGACCGTCACTGACCTGTGAGCCGGTGCGGTCGGGGAGGCAGGCCACTGACCTGTGAGCCGGTGCGGTCGGCCGGCGGCGCAGCCAGCTCAGCGGCGTCGATGACCGAGTTGTCGACGGCGCCGCTGACGATGCTGTCCACCACCCGCCAGCTGTAGTCCACCTCCCGGCAGAACAGCTGCAGCCGGCCCGTACAGCCGCACAGCGCCAGCAGGTGCTGCCGCGCCGCCCCGTACACCGCTGCAGACACGACGGCACTTATGAGGAACGATACTTAGGGGACACGCGTCGTTGCAGACACCGACACAGCTGCCACACATCACCAAGAAGAGCTGCAGACACAACAGCGTCCGAGTTATTCCAGCCATCGCGAGGTGCTGCTGCACAACAAGGCACAGCTAACGCATAAGCGCACCTGTAAAAATGCAGCAGTCGCAAGAATATACTCTGTGTGAAGATAGTACGCGTTACCATACGCTCACGGACGTTCACTACAGAAACTAACTCCTGCAGACTAATAGTCATACAACAGCTGCAACCCCACAGACGCAATGCAGCGCCCAACGCGAGGTTTACTTCTGCGAACACTCAGACGGTGAAGAAAAACTGAGAGGTAGTGATAAAAACTAGCTGAAGCTATAGGTCGCTAAACGCCAAGCCCTTCTAATAAGTTCGCGCAAAGTGTGTGCTCTAAACTTGCAGCAACACATAGGCTTCTGTTGAGGATTCTCTGGCATTCAAGGTAATCAACCGTGTCATGAACTCTGGGCCAGGGCTCCATCAATGTCAGAGCGCCTCGGATGTCCACGCGCTCGAATGAACTTGCGTTATGGTTATATGTCGGAACAAACGACCGTGAGATGAATACTCTATGAAGTGAAAACCACGTCGCTACACTACACTTCAGGATTAGTGTTAAAGAGATCAGTGACGGAAAAAACCAAATGAGCCCTGTAGATGGAACATAGGCGGGAATACCGAGAAATATCCGAAATAAAATTCGACACGCACTTCCTACTCGCAGCAAAAGGGATAGTTTTACACAACACAAGTTTGCAAATCACTTTTTGGTTGCTTGAGTGGATTTTCGCCCAGAATATTGCCTACATTACGCGTCGAGATTCTATGTACAACAAGAAAAAAGGAAAGCTTTAACGTGATAACGAATCTATTTATTTATCTATTTATTCATTTGCATACACGGCATCTCCACTACTCATGTGGCTATTCTGACGCCGGTCGTAATGAAGATGAGGGACATAAATGACAACTTAAGCAAAACACACTGAAAATATCAGCGCGAGTGCATGTTCTTCCCTGACTTTCTGTCCCTTTTCACCACTATTGTTGATGTATAAGGGTGATGTATTGTTAATGCATAAGGGGGCGCCGTCCCTCAAGCTCATATGAGGCCCATTCTGGGTACTCCCCATCTCATGACACAACTACACCCAACCACACCCACAGCACCAGACTACCTTCACACAGACCAGCTCTCACTCCAACGCTCCTGACAGTAACCGCCCCAGGAGCGGGCGGTGTCCGCGGCTCACCGGGCGCCACCTGGTCGGCGTCCTCCTGCAGCAGCCGGTGGGTCAGCTCCGGGGGCAGCTCCGAGACGGCCACCAGACGGCCCACCTCCTGGATCAGACTGGAGGCTGACGTCCTCAGCCGCCGGTACGTCGAGGAGAAGGAGCTGCCGGCGGCGGGCGGACAGTCAGACACTGTCAGACAGTCAGACGCTGCCGTGGCCGGGGGACAGTCAGACACTGTCAGACAGTCAGACGCTGTCGCGGCCGGCGGACAGTCAGACACTGTCAGACAGTCAGACACTGCGGCGGCGGGCGGACAGTCAGACACTGGCGGCGGGCGGAGTCAGACACTGTCAGACAGTCAGACACTGGCGGCGGGCGGAGTCAGACACTCTCAGACAGTCAGACACTGGCGGCGGGCGGACAGTCAGACACTGCAGCAGCGGGTGGGAAGTCGGGAACTGTTGGTACGCGGAGTTAATATGACACTGGACCAACACCCACCTTCTTGAACTTAAAGGGAATGTGGCACCTTCATAACGTGATTTTAACTGAGATAGCCAAGTTGTAAAGCAAGTTGGAAAACCCGGTACTCCATACATAATTTGTCTTGCAACTCGATATTTCCGTAGAAAAAAGCTAAAACCTACCTGACACCAACCCCTCGCCGGGCGGCCATTGTTGTGAGCTGCTGGTGTGACGACATATGCTGACGTCACGATGAGCATCAGCCAATCGAAACCCTTGAAGCGTTTCAAGTATGGTAGTGGTTGCCAGATCGTGACATCATCCACAGGCTGATATTTATTTTTTTTCTAGAGGAGTATTTTAAAAATCAAAATATTGAGCTTATTGTACATTTTTCAGAGAAATCGTGAGTGGTTTCATTATTTTCGGCTAAAAGTACGCCCAATTGCACTAAATTCCAGGATTCGACCAAGGTGCCACATTCCCTTTAATGGTTAACAGGAATTATTCGAAAAGTAATTCATATCAATAATTAACCATAAATATAATCAATATTATCCATTTTAGTTGTGAGCTAAACAAAAAATCGTGCCTACGTTGACGGACATTACTACCGACGCAACCTGGTGAGGGAGGGAATCTATTGGGAAGCGTGGGGCGAACTAAAGCGAAAGTTAAGTTTATTGCAAGGCTGCGCAATACATCACGTTTAACATAAACCAACAAACCCGTGACAAATCTGGACTTCAGCTCCGACCAGCAGTCGGAGTTGGCTGCATTTTACCCACTCTAACTCCAGCTAAAACTGTCGACTCGGACCAACTTCGGCTCCTCGGCTATCCCAACCACTCCATCCTCAGCTGACCACAAATCACACAACACCTAGCCAGCAGGCGCGATTCAGGGCTAAACACGGCAGGGTAGGAAGCCTCCATGGGCCGATATATCCGGCTGTACCCTGAGCCCCTCCCCCTACCGCCGTGTTCTGCAGGACAGCGGCAGTCCAGTCCAGCGTCCGGCACTCACTCAGCGAAGCGCTGGTGGTGGGTGTGGCAGATCAGCCGGCGCTTCTGCAGCTCCACGAACTGCTGCTTGGCCAGCAGGCAGGAGGCGCGCAGGGCGGCGCACTGGGTGTCGGGGTTGCCGCGCGCCAGCAGCACGTCCCCGCCCGGCGAGCGCCGCTCTGGACGGCACACAAGCGACTCAGCACGCGGCGCAGCGGCGTCAGGGCATCACGGGATTGACAGAGCAACCGCTTCTGTGTGCGAGATGACTTATCTTAAAGACCTTAAGCCAGCCCTCACATTATCCAACTACTGACGGAGAGGACCAAACACAGGTGGGAGATAGTAAACAAAACTGCATTTCACGGTGCAAAGCACTCCATTTTTTGCCAAGTACACGTCATAAAACTGAGGTTTATGAAAGATATGCAAGACTCCCAAACCTGTGCACACCTACGAACACTTAATGTTACCTTTGGAAGCAATACACCTGCTCTGACTGGCCTCTGATTAGATACCCCCTATAAAATGTGACTTTGAGAACCACATTCAAGGCGAAAGCAGGACCCCGAGGACTAAAATTTAGACTAAAACTTCAGCTCATCCCACATGAGTGGAAACAGATCCGATCACGAAACACACGAAATAATCGGATGTTGCGTAAATGTACGCGTATAAAAACTCACCCAAACTGCGCATGGACTTGATTAACACATACTGAGTGAATGCGAGTATCAGGCTCTTGAACTTGCGTCCACCCGGCGACAGAAACAGGGCTGGGTTGATCAGGGGCAAGCCCGCTGCCTCAGGGTCACCCTGGCGACAGGTTCGGAGGATAATGAACCCTTACTTACCTGCAATGTCCCATTCATCGAGCATTGCGAGTGAAATCAGAAGTTGCTGACCCTAAGCCAGAGTGAACCTGTTTGCGACGTTAGTATCAAACCTGATGGAAAACGAAGATGGTAACATCACCGTGTTCCCCACGCAAGTGTAGTATCACTGAAGAAGTCATAAAGCAACTGCAAACCTTGCAGACAGATAAGACGTCTCCCTTCTAGTTAAACGGGCGATTAGGCTCCACGTTTGGCGACAAACATACCGAATCCATCCCGACTCTCGAAATTCGATAAGTTCGCATAGGGTTTAGCAGAACACTGTTGAAATAGCCAGGTCACTGCAAAGTTATGCGGTAGCTCAGCTATTTATCACTGTACAGGCAGAAGAGCCTACCACTGGTTGGATCAGAGCCCCAAACCTCCCAGAGACTACCCACGGCTGTACGCTCCAGATACTCAGCCACTCTGAATAGCCCCGCTAGTACCACGGTCTGTGTTGACCGCCGTACCTGTTTGATCTCCTTCAGCCAGGCGACCACAGCCTGCCGGAAGTCGGCGCTCTGCTTCTTGTCCAGCACGGGCCAGCAGTGACGGAACGTGAGCTTGCACCGGTCCTCGTCGACCAAGCGCAGCAGGAAGTGGCAGACTGACTGGAACGCCCGCTCGTTGGCGTGCTCGAACAGATCCTGGCCGCAACGAGATTGCTATCATCGGTGTTTATGCATGTAGGGTTTAACAAGGTTAAATCGCGAAAAACATTTTTTTTTTTGAAAATCAGTCGAAATCAAGCACTAAAACCAGGCTGCTCTGGTGGGGGGAGGGGGAAGGGGGAGGGTGCATGACCTGATACAACCCCTGAATCCACCACTATCTCAGAACAACATTCAACAACAACAACACTGAGGGCGACCTCTTTGATGTGTTTCTCTACTTGCATCAATCATCAGCTGTAATTCGAGACATCTCTCTAAAGATATCATAATTGAGTCTGCTTTCCGGGAATTCGTTGATTAGAAAATACGCCAAGCGGAGCTAAAGTTTATCAGGGGTGGTTTTAGGTCTCCCATTACGTTAAAGGGGCTGTCCCACTTCAATGGGTTTTGAACTCAGATCAGGGGGTCGCGCTTCGGCTTTTTAGCTTTTAGGCCAACAATGGCAACTGCATATCTGGCATTCACCATGGCGATGACGTCAGAAATCGCCTAGAAATGCTTAGCAATGCATTGTCGCTGTGTATTGTAAAAAACGGGGCTCAGCAGATAGGTTGCGTATTAGGGGCAATAATACTGTTTTTTGTGGACGTGGGGTAATGAATCCTTGGTCTACCCCTCGCCAGATGCATCTTGAAACCATGCGAACACCCCACGATCCTCAGCCGATTTACATTGAATGAATGGGCGGCTCCACCTCGAGAGCAATCGCTGACATTACAATCGTAGAAGTCTCTAGAAACAGAGGTTGCCATTTTTTTAGAGCGAAGCGTTCTACCTCTACATTTAAAGGCCTTGACTCAGATACCAGTTTTTTTAGAGTGCATTGAGAAACCACTATTGGCATATTTCATTTCACCCAAAACTCTCTGCATCAGATTTCTGCATGCTTAAGACTGCAGAGTAAGGGGGCTTACTACCTTAGTTCACACAATGAAAGAATCCCTTTCCATCTGGCAGTATGTTATGTTAAACAATGGCATGGCCACACAACCTTAAATCTTGCAAGCCTGAATTTCACAAACCTTAAATCCGCAAACTACCAGATTTTTGATTACACACAATACTTAGGTTATTCCAACATAGTAAGACAAGAGGCAATAGCTTTGTTTTGAGCAATTGGAAGTTGAAAGAGAATGTGGTTTCCTGATTTTCAGACCTATTTTGTCCATAAATTGTCCTTTTAAAATTTCAACAAAGCATTACACTGTAGTTAATACAAGCCAAGAAACCAGGGAGCAGCACAATAGTATAATTGATGCCTCCTGTATCCTTAGGGCGGACATGGAAGACACATTAGGGATCACAACACACCAACTACTGAGGTATTATAGTGTCCAATACTCACACCCTGCTGGAAGGGTATATTGAAGATCAAGAAGTCCTCATTCAGTATTCCTGCCCCAGATTTGAGTTTGGGGCAGTGGCTTGGAAGCCCAATGTGCTGCCACTACATTCCATTACCCATATATTGACACTGGACAAAATCTGTTTGCCAATATTTCTATCATAAATATCCACGCACTGCAAACCTCCAGAATGCTGACACAGTGAGTACCAATAAGTGAAGGCCATGCTGCATGCCTATAAACCCCCCATGATGCACCAACTCACTGTACATTGTGTGTCACATGCACATCAGTAGTCTGAATAAGGCCCCTCTCGCCACCATGTGGATTTTGCATGCACCTGACATGGCCTTCATGTATTGGCGCTCACAGTGTCAGTGTTCTGCAGGGTTAACACTGCTTTGATATTTATGATAAGTATTTTAATGTGTTTAAGAGCAATACCTCTAATCATGGTATCACTTTAAATTGATAATGTAAAAATTGGAGATGAGTTTATCTATTGATAGCAAATGTGCACATAACACTCAGATATTGTCACAGAGAAAGCTACAATGAGTATTGTCTCATATATAAAAATATTTTGTTCATGTGACCTGAATGCCTTGAAATTTTCCAGTTTCCCTCCACCACAGCGGCAGAGGCATCTATTACATCCTCATTTGGCATGGCAAATGGCAGCTGCATGATACACAGAACATAGCCAGGCTTGAAGCCATTACATGTTTATTAGGCACTCATTGCACTCAGGTTAAAAATGAAAAACACATTAAAAACTGAGTCATCCCCAGACCACCAGCAGACCCAGGCTGTGACGGACCACCCAACAGCTGACCCCTATCAGGCAACAAAGTCTGTGGACACCTTGATGCTGTGATCTACACAAGGAAATGGCCTGATATTTTTCTCTGGCCATCATCTTTCATTGATAGACATCAACATGACAGCATTAAAAAGGCTCAGGCTAGGCACATACTTACATCAGAGAGCGTAATTTTTGCAGCTGATGCCTCCTTTTCATAGCCAAGAAGACAAAGGTTGGAAATGAGCATTTCACCAGAACCCATCTTCCAAAAATATCCCGGGTAGCAAGCTACCCTGTAAATTACGGACTTATGATAAATCCTACTCATGACAAAATATCTGTCGATTCCCACCATCAGTCAGTCCCTAGCTATGGATGCCCCGACACCTACACTAACGTTCCTTTACTTGTCCATGTCTTGCTTTCATGCACAAATGCGAGCCTATACAGCCACAACTTTCGTTTCTTGATTAATTATATATATAGAAAAATTGTTTATTTCCACGACACGAACCACAATCTCAATCCGGGGGCGGATGATCAAAAACTGGCGCGTTGAAGAATCAACTGTTTTCTTCCATATTTGGGCTGAAGGAAACAGAGGAAATTCCCTTTCTTTACTTCCCCAGTTCGGCAAAAACAGCGCAGGGCCGGCGGCGAAAGATGCGCGGTTGCGAGCTCCGGCATCTTGTATAATGTGTGGGCGGCGGTGTTTATCCTGTCCATGTGTGTCCGTGGTGGTTGTCGCTTGTCCCTTTGCTGTTATTTATTGTCCATTGCAATTGCTGTTGAATTTTTTGTTGTCATTTCGAGAGTGAGTTTTGGCTGTACGGGATATCAATTGTCAATCCGTATCAGTATAAAAGATTGGAAAACACATCTGATATCAATATGGACATGTAAATTATGAGCATTGTGCATGAGAAAACATCTCATTCCTCAAGCATGAGAACACCTGTGGAAGACACTAGATTGACACTGACAGTCATAGATTGACACTGACAGTCATTGCGCTGCTTATTTGTTTAAATATATCTTGCCCCCCTCATATTCTGCCTATCTGCGGGAAAACTCCCCAGGATTGTATGTGCTTTGTTCTTTTGTTCTGTTCTTCTTGATACATGTGTATGGCTTCAAATAAGGATAAGTTTTTTTCCAATCCTCAGAATAGGTAGGTACCCTCTCAACAGGGCATGAGTTGGCAACATCCTATGACTTCAGCAGTCAGTGTGTCATAAACCCCCAATTTTGTTAGGTCCTGCCTGCAGCTGTGAATGCAGCAACCACCTTGAGTGCTGGGTGTTATTGGTGGTATCCATTGGCAAATCCAGGTTCATCTTTTGGAGGGGGCCAAACCAATGTTTTGGGGGGCTAAATTATGAAGACATGGTATTTTTTAAAGAAAAAATTAGCAAAATCTGGTTCTTTTGTGGGGGCCAAAAGACACTATTGTAGTCTTTGGTGGCGACCACAGACACTGCCCCCCTGGATCTGCTAGTGGTGGTGTCACTGCTGACCCCTGGCACCACTGGTCAGCCTAGCTATGTGTGATGTCCTCTCCTGCTTCCACCAGTTACACTCCATTGTTGAAGGTGGATTAAGTTATTTAATCAGTCCCTTAATCCCCCACATTTCTACCGTGTGTGGATGTGTTTCTCTTTTGTGCTTGACTGTTATTGAATATATGTTGATGGCTCTAAATTATGGCATTAGTGCTTTATGTAGCCAGGAACTTGAACAGGGTGTGTATGTAAGCATGCAGGGGATGTTACCACACCATTAAAAAATAACAGTGGAGTAAGGGGCCAACTTGTTTTTGGCTGTAAAATGCCATGGTTGCTTAGAAAGAGCAACATTTTTTCAGGGTAAGAAGGAACAGTTTGTCTTATTTAACTTTTTCACAGTTGACAGTTTACAGCCAATGAAACCTGTCTTCTTTTCCTCTGTGGAGGCTGCAGGAACAGTGCCATATATTTTGCACCTATTGCAAACTCCTTTAAGCCTCTCAAGCCTTTTTGTGGATGATGGAATGGGCTCATTTGTCTTTTCTGGTATCTTAAAACTAGATATATCATCTTGGGCAATACCATGTCACTTACATTTCCTTGGGATGATATTTCATTATCATGTAGACAGAACATTTACTTACATATTATACACATATATTCATCATACTTCTAATCAAAGCAGGGAAGTTTGCTGCTTGTGGCCATTTGGATAAGTAGGTACCTTTTGAAATTAAGGATGTTAAGCATTTGTATGTAACTCTGTAGTGCTGGCACTGATAGCATGGTTATCTTTCAGGTGATGTTCAGATCTTTAAAGTTTTCTAAATGAAAACTTTCTAGAGCAAGAAGGAATGATGGCAAAATCCAAGCCATCCAGAAACTTCCAGAGCTACATAGGTTTAGATGATAACATTGGAAATGGGGTGAGTATTTTTATTCCACATTATTTTCCTTTGTATTTATTTTCCTTTTGCAGTTATCTTCATGTTGCAATTCTCTTCTTGCAAGAGCAGAAGCTGTAGCTCAGTGTACCTCTCTCACCCACCTGTGCCCAAGGGAGGGCTTTAGGCTTCATGGTTTTGTGTTTTGGATATTGTGAGATCAGAGTGGGTCTCGTGTGCATGTGATGACAATGCAGTTTTTTTATCTGAGGTTCTGGCTCTTATAAGTTGCAACAGTTTTTTGGACATTATAATCCTCCTCTCGCTGTGGTTTGTTTATGTTTACCTCATATGACCCTGCTGGGTCAATATATAAAATTTATGTGATCAAGATCAAGTCAGACCACTTTGCCCCCTAACTACCTTGATACCTTTATGACTGCTTGCCGACCGCCATGCAGTGTGTTCTAACCAGCACTCCGCCAATTTGGTAGGGGCAGAGCACTGGGATATGAACTGTTTCAGTTAATGTCGATTATAAGGGGCTGCTCAATTTAGAGGCGTCCTGACTCCCTCCCCTCTTTCGTTCAGCAATCGTCAGTAAATGGCTGACCCCCTTCCTCATGGTCAGCAGTAATCAGATTCCCTGTCTTGTCAGGAATACTTTTCCCTTCCTCTAAAACAATAGTAAAAGATGTTTAAGGTACATCAAGCTTAATCTATAAAAAAACACCCAGTTTACATTGGGCTTGTATTCAGACACACTCAGTGTATTGGGTTTTCAACCACTTCCTTAGGTCCCGAAAAGTTATATTTGTAGGTTCGCACAGTGTACACACCATAATAGTGGAGTCATTGGACCCCCTCCCCCTGCTTGTTAATGCTTTCGATGTCAGCCAAATTTGAAAGAAGTCGGAGCAATATTTATTAGATGCATATGATATGCCAACTGGTGTGGAAATGGGGGGAGTATTTTCTATTCCACATTATTGGGAATAGAATAGTAATGTTTGGAATGTTTAATATTTTAATATTTGGAATGGAATAGTTCTGGAGGGAAAATTTTTGTCAGCATGAGGTTGGAGACTGACTACCTGCCCTACTTTTTTGCCGACTGTAACGTTTATGCAGCACAGTTTTCGCTCAGTAAAACAACTCCGGCCCAGCCAATGATCTGTCTCCGGTTCCGAACCCTGTAGCATTTAATGTCATCTAGAGTAGAAAAAGTAAACACGATAGAGGCAAATGGAGCCGTTGAACGAAGACCGTCATGTTTGAATGATTCCGGCTGATGTCCCCCCCTTGTCAGCAATCGTCAGTCACACGTCATATGTGAAAAGCCCTAATGCTTCGTTGCTGAATGCTCAGATGTGAAGTTTCGAGGGTAATGGCTTTAATTTCCGTGTCCAAAACCTTTTGGCCCTGGAACGTAATTGTACGTTGCGTTTGTAGCTACCACGGTGAAGTGTGTTGTCACTGAGTTTCGCCTCGGGGAATGCCCTCTCTTTAAACGGTGCCGCACTACATGCCATTGCATTTGCAGCCGAGCTGTTTCCTCCCTGCCGAGGAGAGGCCCCAGCAGCGGCTGTTTCCTCCCTGCTGAGGAGAGGCCCCAGCAGCGGCTGTTTCCTCCTGCCGAGGGAGGCCCCAGCGGCGGCCATTGCTCTCTGCCGAGGAGAGGCCCCAGGTGCTGTGCCTCCCTGCCGAGGAGATTCCCCAGCGGCGGCTGTTTCCTTCCTGCCGAGGAGAGGCCCCAGCGGCGGCCATTGCCTCTCTGCCGAGGAGAGGCCAGTGCTTCCTCCCTGCCGAGGAGATTCCCCAGCGGCGGCTGTTTCCTCCCTGCCGAGGAGAGGCCCCAGCAGCGGCTGTCTCCTCCCCTGCCGAGTAGAGGCGGCGTCCCCTGACCTTCCACCGCCGCCGCCGACAGTACGACTCGGAGTCGGCCGTGCCGCTGGAGCTCTCGCTGCTGCCGGGCGAGACGCCGGTGGCGGCCGCCGACAGCGTGCTGCTGTTCCTGCCGATGACGGAGCGGCGGCAGGGCGTCTCCGGCCGTCTGCACGTCACCACCTTCAGGCTCTCCTTCGTCACGCTGCAAGACGCCTCGGCGGTCAGTATAGGGCTGCATTTAGCAGTGAGGTGCATCAGATGCTCCTCAGAAGTCCGTGGCAGGATACCTCAGAAGGTAGTGGTGCGTATCAGAGGTCAGAAGTGGCGCTCATTGATGGGAGTGCCCCACCTATATGACGCATTATGAACTGAGCCAGCAGTAGTGTGGAGGGTGTCGAAAACCGCTACTAGCACATTTACTATAACCGAGAGCGCTCTGTTTTATATTTCCACATAATTAAACGTTAAAAAAATTAAGGCTCTTATTCAAACCACGAAGGAATCGATTTCCATTTGGTTGCAACAATTTGATTTATCTAAATAGTGATGTTTCCCGGACTCTCTGCGGGCGGCTGTGTGCGTGGGGGCGTAGGGTCTCGTCGGCTGCGATTCGTTGGGCTTCTCGGGGGGCTGGGGGAGCCTTGTCATCGTTTGTGCCACTGATGATATATAGTGCCACTGATGTCTTGTTAGGGACAACTGATGTTCCAACTCTGAATGGTTTGGTTCATCTGGGTCCGCCCGGCTTTGTCTTGGCGGGTTGCGGCCGCGGGACCTTGCGCCCTTGCATCTTTCATCGAACCGTAAACGTTATTGATAACGCATATTATACATGTC
The DNA here is from genome assembly GCA_034440635.1 of Lepas anatifera. Lineage (NCBI taxonomy): Eukaryota > Metazoa > Arthropoda > Thecostraca > Lepadidae > Lepas > Lepas anatifera. The sequence goes on from JAOTON010000149.1 coordinate 83,812, forward strand.
GGTGGTTCAGCACCCGGTGTCGAGTCACACTGTGGTGCTCCCACGCATGACACACATGTAAAAAAATCATGCTCTCATCTTCAGTCGCTCGCACCTCATCATCACCCGTCAAAATTCAAAACAGGTGAGTATAGACTTGACGTTTTTCTGTTTCTGACACGACATCTGGCTCGACAACTAGACGAGAAAATCATTTATTCTCTCCGTTGCCCTTTGAAGGCTGGTGAACAACAGGTTTCACCTAGCTTGCTGGCCCGACGGGGCAACGGAGGGAATATACTCTTTCATGCTCACATTTTCAGTCCCTCACACCTTATCATCATCCAAAATTCAAAACACGTCACTGTATGCTGTATGACGGGCATTACGCATGTCTGTGCTTTGGTTCAGCACCCAGTGTCACGCCGTTCACTGTGGTGTTTCCACAAGAGATAGACATTATAAAAAATCCTAACTGCGTGATTTCCACGCATATCACGTCATACATATTAACGCCCGCCCCGGTGGGCCCCCGCGCCCCCTTCGCCCTGGTGGGGGGTGGGGGTGTTCAGACACCCACCCCCCCTCGAACTCGGCTCCTATACGGGATGGCAAAAAAGCCCGAACGCTGTTGGATAGCCCACACACAAATTCTTGCAGAAACTACATGTTTCACTTTTTGGCTCAGGTCTGCAATATAACGTAATGGTACCGAAATAAAAGTTTTATTGTCATTCCCCTGCAAAAGTACTTACCGAAGGCTTAACTTGCTGACCTAGCACCAGACAATCTCTGATGTCGCTGGTCAAAAGTTGCAACATGAACCTGGAAAGGGACATAGGATGCTGTGATGGGGAGAATATGCAAATATTCTGAGCTGTATCTACTCAAATAGAACCATTTTTCGCCCAATTCCCGTTTTCCCCATGCTTTTCCAGTGTAGAGGTCATGATCCGTATCTGACCCTAGGTCATCGATACGAAAAATCTCGGAATATATTTTGCCGCCCTTGGTGGGCCCATTATGTGGTAGGTGTAAGTTTCAATCCGATATATTCGGCCATTCCTTACTAAGGCCACCTTAAAAGTCCTTAAGAGTTGGACGCAGCAGTGGGTTCTGACTGGATGTAGCTGTGTCCAATGACTTGATGTAGCAGTAGCCACTGACTGGATGTAGCAATAGCCACCTACTGAATGTAGCATTAGCCACTTACTGGATGTAGCAGCAACCATCAACTGGATGTAGCAGTAACTATCAACTGGATGTAGCAGTATTCAATGTCTGGATGTAGCCGTAATTATCAACTTGATGTAGCAGTATCCAATGACTGGATGTAGCAGTATTTAATGTCTGGATGTAGCAGTATCCAATGACTGGATGTAGCAGTAGCCACCTGAAAATATGTTGATATGCCTTGCAAACGTGCACACACGCTTTGTACACGGCACGGGTTTTCCACTTATCTTGACCCTCCCGGGACAGTCATGTCCGCACGCCCCCTGATACCCCCCCCCACCGTACCAGGCGACCGGGCTATGCCGATTTCTCGGGCCCGGCGAGACAGAGGACTGCTCTGGTGACACGAGGCGAGGCCGTGCCATCGTACCAAATGACTCAGTTAAAAGGCCGATCAAACCCATGCTACCAACCTGGCCCGTAGCCAGAATAAAATCCCAAGGGGTGCACAGCCAGTGGCAAACATTAGCTGACGAGTTAAAGTTGTCCAGAGAGAGCTCAGGAAGTCCGTTTAACTTCACTAAAGGGGAAGCACAGAGAAACACCAAGGGTGCAAAACTAGTGACAAGCATGATCCGACGAGTCCAAGTTGTGCAGGTTCAGAGCTCGGGAAATCCCTATACCTTCAATACAGGGGATGCACAGAGAATCGACAGGGGGTGTGTCGGGACCACAGGGGACACATATGCCCCCCCCAGTGCACCCGCCTGGCCACGGGCCCGCTCCTAATAGTAAGAACGCTTATAGACCAACGTAAGTCACGATTCAAAGCTGACACTCTTAGTACACTGCGATCTGGGTAGGAGGCCGTCAATTAAAAGGCTGCCCGAGGTCAGATTCGATCCGGGAACCTCTCACGCTGGTGTGCGGTGCCCTAGCCAACTACGCCGCGGTGCTGGTAGAACGGTGGCGGCTCGGCCAGTCGATTCTCCTGAGGACCAAGGGTTCTTTATTGTATATGTTATATATACATTATATATATAATCTATTTAGTTATATATTATATGGTTATATATTATATATGTAGCCGGTGGCACGCCTTCGGCCAGGTCCCGGGTCGAGAGAGCAACCTTCTGTTGGGGAAACACGACGTCTGCCTGGCCAACGTGGACTGCATCTACCAGCTGTCCTCCAACGGCAAGCGGAAGCTCCTGCAACCCCGCTCTAACGTGACGGGGCGCGTCAAAGAGCTGCAAGTACGCTGCAAGGTGAGCGCTTGCGTCAATCTTCTCTGTATAGACTATTCCGGTTTCGTTGAGTACAAGATCTGTAACGTTTTGCTGCGCTGACTAGTAGATTTAGAAGAGCGTCCTTTTTACCATGCTGGGCATTTGGTTATGGCTATGTATTTTCCTGTGATGTAGTCGTGTTGAGGCACTTACCTTGTTTCGGCTGTTACGATCCCTGTAGCTGTTTGGGGTGTGGGGCAAATCGCTCGGTGTTTCTCCAGTCACTGGCCAAATCGACCCTGAGCTGCTGTCCCTGATGCCTTCTGGTGTTGAACCGCAGGACTTTCGTGTGCTGACGTTCAGCTTCAAGTGCACGCGGGTGGACGAGGACCGTGCCATCACCAACGCCCTGCTCCTCTACTGCTACCCCCGCCGGCCTCACCTCATCTTCGCCTTTGACTACAAGTGAGCTGGGTGGTCATTACAATGGAAGCGAGACAGGGGCGGAATGCATAGCTCTCCTCCCGAAGCTTAAAATCGATGAAGCCTGACTTTGGTCTGAGTTGAACGTGGAATTATTGGCATGTCTGCTATAGTGTTATATTGTATGATGATTTATCCATTTTTTCCATGTTTTATATTGGCCTACGCACATCAATTTGATTGCGCGCTTCCAAGTTCTGCAGGAGCTTCTACGACTGTTTTATTTGTTTTTTTATGCAAAGGTCATCGCAAGATAATAATGACGATCAGCTAAACTAAACAAGCGAGGAAGAGCGGCACGCTGAGTGCGCGTCTCGGTGCGGAGTTTGCGCGCCGTTACCAGCCGTGGTTCCGTGTTCCAGGGCAGAGGCGCCACCTACTGAATCCGAGTCGGAGCGGCTCTGCTGCTCAGCGGAGGGATGGGAGGAGGCCCTCAACGTCACCGGCTCTGTCGGCTGGAGAATCTCACACGTCAACAACCAGTACGCCATGTGCACCAGGTGCGACTGCTTTGAATCGGAGGAGGAGCTTTGGCAGGCGCCTGGACTCTGAGTAATCGAGCTTGATTTTGGATGCATGAAGTGTATTTACACTCAAATGTATTTCTATTTGTGCTTCTGCCTTAGCTTTGTCACGTTGGTGATATGAATTGTGAAGCTTATTCACATAATACCTAAAAGTGCAACGAGAGGACTGTGGAGGTTTTAATCCGGTTTAATCTGTGTTTGTAATTACACCATAGCCTGTCGCTGACGGCCCTGCTTCACGTGCTCAGTCTACCGGAGGTGCTGGTGGTGCCGAAGGCGGCCTCCGAGGAGGCGATCCTGGCTGCCAGCAGTCACTACGGCGGCGGCCGGCCGCCCGTCTGGTGCTGGGGACATCCAGATGGCGCTGCGATCGCGCGCGCCGCCGCCACTCACCCCGCCGGCCGGCACAGGTCAGACCGGCTCCAGCTCCTCACAGCCTGATAGCCCTTTGAGGGTAATGAGGAGGTGGAAATATTGATGAACTTGGAAAGGTTCTTAATTTGAGTATTTGTTGTGTAGGTAGCTTTTCATTCGATCAACGCAAATGATTCCACTCATGCATCCTATTGTGGGAAAATCCGTGTTGTTCGGCTCGGATTGTACCCACAAGGAGTCCAGTTTAAATATCGTCAAAAACCTATGTGCCAAACGTCAAAGGTGGCAGACAAAGGCATTGGTGGTAAGCGTGGGATAATGCTGCCATGGTATGAGACATGCACAGCAGTGGGGCTTCCCTGGCTGTCGGGGACAGTCAGGCGCTGACTGCAGCCGTTGTTACAGCCGAGGGGAGCAGGCGATGGTGGACGCGATGCGGGAGTCACACCCTGGCTCCAAGGAGCCGATCCGCGTGGACGTGGGTGGGACGTGTCCCTCCGTGGACGAGGTGCAGGAGAGCTACGTCCGGCTCCGCGAGACCTGCTCACCCGGTCAGTCGGCCAGATCGGCCCTAGTGACTGGTGGTGGGGGGCCGGCTGAGTCGTCTGCAGGGCTTTCGGCGAATTGAGTAGAACTGAAAACTGGGGAGCAGGTGTACCGACTATTGGGTTCGTTGCATATGGTTGGTAGATATCAGATGCAATGTTGAGTAGATGCGCTTCCGTGTCCTACGAATACAAAGAACTGCTTATTTGCTACCGTATTGATAGTCCTTCAAGTGTTTTCCTTCAAATGCACGTGGCATTAATTATGATCGAATTATGTTTTTCTCCAAAGGGTAGCAGGTAGTTGTGCATCAGCCCCTCCAACAGCAAGCGCAGATCACCGGATGTGACGTCACCTCGTAGCATATAACATGGGAAAATTAAATGATTAAATATCCAAATTGTTGCATAAAGAGGCCCGTAATCGAAGATGCAATGTTTATTTGTTGCATTTGGGATAAACTTGATTACCGTGTATTCTCACAAATTCGTAAGCAGGCAGTGCAATTAGCAGCAGTTTGACACACGGCCCAAAGGTGAAGGAATTCCTCCACGCCCGTGTGACGTCACTCGGGCGTGGAGGAATCCCTCTTGAACGTACCTTTAAGTAAAGGTATCTTGGTTGTACATACCGCGCTTTGATATTTAAATCGAGTGGGAGCAACTGTAGCATTACACCTGGTTATATGACGCCTCAGAAACCTTTCGTTTTCCACTCCCAGCCAAACAATGTAAGCAAATTCACACGTGCGCGGGTGCGTGACGCTGGGGCATGGTGTAAACCATCCAATCGTGTATAGCCCCATCGGCAGGGCTGGTGCGGGAACTTTTTTACTGTGACGACTGCCAATTACTATGTGACTCTGTGACAGGGTCGGTGCGGGAGTTTGTGGTGTGGGACGGCTCCTCTGACCATGCGACCCTTGCGGCAGGGTCGGTGCGGGAGTTTGTGGAGTCGGACGCGCGCTTCCTGGGTCTGCTGTCGGCCAGCCGGTGGCCCTGGGCGGTGTCACGGTGTCTGGCCGCAGCAGCCGACTGTGTCAGCCTGCTGAACCAGCACAGAACCACCGTGCTGCTCACAGGTGAGCTGAGGACCACGCTGCTGCTGACAGGTGAGCTGAGGACCACGCTGCTGCTCACAGGTGAGCTGAGGACCACGCTGCTGCTGACAGGTGAGCTGAGGACCACGCTGCTGCTGACAGGTGAGCTGAGGACCACGCTGCTGCTGACAGGTGAGCTGAGGACCACGCTGCTGCTGACAGGTGAGCTGAGGACCACGCTGCTGCTGACAGGTGAGCTGAGGACCACGCTGCTGCTGACAGGTGAGCTGAGGACCACGCTGCTGCTGACAGGTGAGCTGAGGACCACGCTGCTGCTGACAGGTGAGCTGAGGACCACGCTGCTGCTGACAGGTGAGCTGAGGACCACGCTGCTGCTGACAGGTGAGCTGAGGACCACGCTGCTGCTGACAGGTGAGCTGAGGACCACGCTGCTGCTGACAGGTGAGCTGAGGACCACGCTGCTGCTGACAGGTGAGCTGAGGACCACGCTGCTGCTGACAGGTGAGCTGAGGACCACGCTGCTGCTGACAGGTGAGCTGAGGACCACGCTGCTGCTGACAGGTGAGCTGAGGACCACGCTGCTGCTGACAGGTGAGCTGCGAATCACCGTGTTTTTAACGGGTGAGCTGTGAATTACCGTGTCTTACGGGTGGGTAGTGAACTAGCAGAGTGTCACTATGTTACTCACAAGTCAGATGGTAGTGCACCATCGCCAGGGCAAACAGTTTAACCATCTTTCACAGAATTCATGGCATGATGGCAACCAAAGAGGTTTTTGGGACGATCAGATATTCAAACACGGCTGTGAATCTGATGCCCATGTCAGATAATTGTCAGATAATTAGGGGAAGTACAATTATAATTGTACTTCCCCCTCCCTACACAGAAATGAGACCGTTCGCTCTCCCCCATTCCCGCGGTCTGGGGATATGTTTGCTGAACATATCCCTGGCAGTGACGCTTCCCGTTCTCCTGCGAAGCCGGGCGGCCTGGCCTGAGTCTCTGCTCTGCAGGTTAACCTTCCGCTGAGCCGGGCGGCCTGAGTCTCTGCTCTGCAGTTTAACATTCCTCCCTCGTGTCTGTTTGCCTGACTGCAGTTTAACATTTCTCCCTCGCGTCTGCTGGCCTGACTGCAGTTTAACATTCCTCCCTCGTGCCTGCTGGCCTGACTGCAGTTTAACCTTCCTCTCTCTTGTCTGTCGCAGAGCCGGGCGGCCGTGACCTGACGGCGGTGGTGTCGTGCCTGGCGCAGCTGCTGCTGGAGCCGCAGTGTCGCACGCTGGCCGGATTCCAGCGGCTGGTGCAGCGCGAGTGGGTGGCGCTGGGGCATCCTTTCCAGGAGCGCGCTGGACTCGTGCTCCAGGATGGTGGCAGGAAGGTTCGACCAATAGCGTGGGGGGGGTGACAGTGCTTTGTTACAGGCTTCTAAGAACCTGGTGCAAATGTGACGCCTATAAAAACAGATTTAATGTCTTTTTAACGGATATTCATGTTCGTCAGCGGCTTGTCACCCCACTATCTTTGGCTGTCTATCGTAAGACGCAGAGTGTATACTTTGTAGCAGCACCACTTCTTGGTGTGTCCGCGAGGGCCTGGCGCTCCTGTTGTCCCTGAGCTGCGCACGTGGGCCCACCCCTGTCTACTCCGTCGGGGCCCGCTGGTTCAAAAACATTGAACTGCCGCTGTGACTGACGGTTGTCGCGTTCGCCAGGGCCCTGTGTTTCTGTTGTTCCTGGACTGCGTTCACCAGCTGCTGTGGCAATTCCCGGCGCGGTTCGAGTTCACGCAGACGTACCTGGTGTCGCTATGGGACGCGACCCACGTTTCTGTCTGTGACACGTTCCTCTTCAACTCGGAGCGCGAGCGACAGTTGGCCATCGCCGGCAACGTGAGTCTGGCGCCTGTTCAACCTAAAAGGGGGAATTGTTCACCTGATGGCTACGTGTGCCAGGGCTTTGATATGCTGTCCCGGATATTCATACCTCGCCTGATATCGACTCTCCGCGGTGGCGCTCTGTAGTTTCTGCAGCAGCTTGCCATTCATGCCCCGACGCTCGCGTGACTTACTCTCTCCCTGGCAGGAGAGCGACTACCCGCTGCGGCCGCGCTCGGTGTGGAGCTGGTCAGCTCTCTACTCCCCCCAGCACCGCCAGCTGTTCACCAATGCTCTGTGGGAGCTGTGCCCGGGAGCGCAGGCGGCTGCAGCTCGAGCTCGGCCGGCCGCCGCTGGCTACGGCCTGCTGGCTCAGCTGACGCGGCCGGCAGGTGCGCCGCCACTGCCGCCGCCGCGCCGCAGCCGCCGCCCTCAGGACCTGCTGACGCCGGTGACGTCGGCGGCGGCGGTGCGGCTGTGGACGCTGTGCTACTGCCGCTGGGTGCCCAGTCTGGACGTGGCTGGCGGCGGAGCGGCGGCTGAGGAGGAGGTACACCGGCGGCTGGTGACGCAGCTGCACACGCTGCAGGCCCGGGTGGAGTCGGTGCGTGCCGGCGTCGGCGTGCGGCAGGGGCGCGGCTCGGCGGCGCCGCAGCAGCCGCTGCCCAACGCCTTCCACCCGTACGTGCACAGCCGGACGCCGGTACCGCTGCTGTGTGTGACGCCGGGTCTGGTGAACGCGCTGGTGCGCAGCAGTATTGTGGCCGGGGACGACGACGCGCTGGCGGGGCACAGGGCGCGGCAGCACCGGCCGTAGCTGAGCCTCCCACGCCTGTAGGATAACTCACCGAGACTGCGAGCCCTCGCACCAGACCCTGAGCAGTGGCGATGGTGGGCTGGGGCAGTGAACTGCGGCTCTGATGTGGCGATTCCAGCCACTGAGAGTGGTTTCGGGGGAGCACTTTTTGGCTTCCAACCGGTGACTGCTGTTGTATGTACTCAAGTGGAGCTGGGTATCTGAATGCCCAAGAGGAACTTATTACGTCTGAACCTTTTTCTCGCTTCCTGAACGTTGTTTGTGGGCTGTACGATGTGGGGTCTGATTATTTTTGCTGAATCGAGCGATGCAACCGTATAAGCTTGTCTTCTCTATAGAGGCTTCGGATAAGTTGTTAGAGTTTTCAGTCTGAGCCTAGTTTTCTATGCAATTTCGTTCTTTAGATGTTTTTCCAAGCTCTTGTGATGTCCTGTGCTTTTTATATGAACAGTAGAGCCTCGGGCAGTTGTTAGTCCTTTTTGAAAGATATTTGTACTTGTTCACCGGGAGAATGAATAATGTGATTACCTAAGCGCATCGCAATGCGCCCACAAAAGCCATTTTGTGTTTGTAAGAATATGTAAGAATATTATATTTGGTACATGCAACACAACTTTGCGACTCTTGGTGGAGAAGTATGCTTCCTGTACGAGAGTAAGCAAACTAGTTGACGCTGCAAGTATGTCTCCTAGTCCGCCCTCGCATAATGGCATACCTTGGGCATTGAGTGACTGTGTTGTGTGTGTCTGAGTGTGTGGAGGCCGTCGTGATGAGACGCCCGACCCGCTTTGTGATACTGTTACACGGCACGTGCGGTGACGCAGCAGCCTTCTCCGCCGCTGCCGCCCCTCCCATATACTCGAATTGTACTATTGTGCGTCTATTTATTTGTTTTGAGCCTGCGACAATAGACATTATTCCGCATTGACTGCTGGCTCTCTTGTGTATACGGCTGTTTGAAATTTGATGCCCTGAAGAACGACAACTCTATTCGGTCTAATAGTGCTGGGTGAAGAGGTACGTAAGTTGAATCACCGTTCCGAGTTTGCTGCCGCGCTTCGAATATCTGTTCCTGGCGCTGGAATGTCGACGTGACTGATCACAAATCGAGCCCACTGGTATATTTATAATGGGCACTAAGAACATTCGCCAGAATGGCATCGCCAGGAGTCGTGATATATAACTGGATAAGTCCTTGGCAGTCAGCAGTGGCGGGTGATACGCTATTTAGCGCGCCACTCGCTTACATGCGGACTCTTCAAAAGGTAGCGGAGTAGCGGAAGCGGGCTCAAGAAAATTCCAAACCACTGCCAATCACTGTTAACCCCCGCCCCGGTAGGGGGTGTTTGAACAGCCCCTCGGGCTTTTCCGGCGGCTCGAAAAAACGGCGGCGCAAAACGATACCGTACTTGGCACGCCGAATCCTGGATCAATTCTGCAACTTTCCCCAACATTTTAAGGTTGGGTCATCTCAGGTCAGGTTACCAGTGAAGGTCGTAATCTCACCTCCAAAAATGTTTAAGGTGACATAAGTAACAAATGGGTAAATTTATCGGATTGAAACTTCTACAACGTAATGGGCCTACCGAGTGCTTCACTATATTCCAGGATTTTTAATGTCAATGACCTTAGGTCAGGTACAGATCATGACCTCTCCGTTAGAAAAACAATGGAAAAAACAGAAATTGGGCTGCATTTGTGTAGATTCAGCTGAGAATACCTTCATATTCGCCAAATCGTAGTATCCCGCGCCCCTTTCCAGGTTCATATTGCAATTTTTGACCTGTGACCTCTGAGAGGTCATATTGGGCTACTTAAGCAGTTTTCCGACTTAGGTAAATACTCTGCATGGCATGATAATTATGATACCATTGCGTTTGGATTGCTATTGCAAGTCGATTGATATGTATATTGACTATGCTAGGTTAAAAATTGACCTTGACCTGATCTCAGGTCAGCTCATTTTTGTGTTTTGACCTAGTATGGTCACATTATACATCATTCGATTCGCCGTGACGAGAGGAAGGTAATGGTGCCTAAACATGATTCTAGCTCAAATCTGTCAGATGATGGAGCCCAAAAACTCTACTCAAAATGCCACCTTGCTTTGTCCTGTCATGGACTCAATATTGAACTGAGTCAAAAAGTGACTAATACAGTTTTTTCATGAATTTGTATGAGCTATCCACCAGCTTTCGCGTTGTTTCGTTATCCCGCATAGGGGCCAAGTTCGAGGGGGATGTACAAACACCCTTCCCCACCAGGGCGAAGGTGGCTCGAAGGCCCACCGGGGCGCGGGTTAAGGGGCCACCACCCAAAGCAATCATTAGATGGAAGTTGAGATAAACATGTAGCAGAACAGCTAAAGCTTATGTTTTTGCTGTATTATATTGTTTAGATATCTTGCAATATAACTTCTAATTTTGCATGTAATGGAACGATAACCAGTGGTTTCCCTTGCAAACTCTTCCAAAAGATGGATGACAAGTAATTTTTAAGGTGGCGATTTATCATAAAAAGGAGCAGCAGCACAGTAGCAGGTAGCAGTCTCGCTGTTGCTAAATAGTAGTGCTAGTAGAGGCACCGCACAGTGATGCAGGGGCCTAAAAAACGGGACGAAAATGCCAAAAATGACTTTCTAGAATTAATATGAAATGTATGCGATACGTTTGAGAATTGTTTGGAACGCGAAAAACCAGAATTATTTTCTTCCTCTAGTTTACCACATTGGTTTCACAGGAGCTGAAACTTGAAACTTATTCTGCCTCGCTAAATACGGGTATCCGACCAGAAATAATAGCGTGATCTAAAACGTTAATAACAGGTGCTCACACCTCGCCATCCATAAAAAACGTATACTACCGTGAAGCTTGGGATGTTGTAACCTTTTGGTTACAAAAATACGGCTCTAGCTGCTCCAGAGAATGCAGTGAGTTAATTTTAATAAACATATGTTTCGGAACTAAAATTAATAACATACATCATATTTCCTTAGACTGGCGAAAAAGGCACAGTCAGGATCAGCTAGAAAATCATACCATGTATTCTGGAAAGTGTCTTCTTTACATTAGTGGAATTCGTACGTCGGCAACCGATGGCCGAAAAAAGTTATGACAGTTTTAGTGTGCTCATATTCTACCCATAGTTTCAGCCAGCCCAAGTAGCGGGAGAAGTTTACGGGTTCGATAGTGGTACCCACCTTGGAAAATCGTGCATAATTAAATTATTTGTAATATATTCGGTCTCCTTTCCGTCATGCACGCCACCATGGGCTTAGACATCACTATAGAGAGGTGATAAACTGAAGTCCTGCCGCTGCTCGCCCCCTCTTTAGGTTTAAATCGAGCTATTTTGCACCAGTGTTACATGATCCCACAATCCTCTAAATTGTGTTCAGGTGAGGCAAATTATATAGATCATATTGAAGCCGACCAATATGGAATCACATTCGGCGCGGAACTCAAAGTTTGACCTTACACATTCTTTATCTCAAGGGCTTTCCAATTGTAGTTAGCCACCTCATTGAAGTTAGGAAAGACACAGCAACCTTTTCTACTTAGCTTCTTCTCTCATCCAATACAGCACTGTGCCAGAGGTACTTGCTTCGGGGTAGATCCACGGACTCGTGCTCCTGTCCTGATAACTGGGGTGGGTTACCAATGTGCCCCACCAGTTTCCAGACGTAGGCGCTGTAGTCAGTACGGATTCACCAGTGCGAACGTCAGCGTTCAGCCAGGGCATCCTTCTTTGCAAAGTTTGGTCCATGTCGTACTTCCACGTGTCGAACTGGCGCACAAGCGCCACGTCCGTCTGTGACGCTGTTTCATCAACAAAGGTATAGGTGCGCAGTGCGAGCCACACCCCTCCCCAGTGCTGACGTCCAGTCTCAGCCAGGCCTTCGATCCTGTAGGCAAACCTGGCTCCCGCTCCCAGGTCGCGGATGGTGTCGGCGTGTCTCAGGATGGAATAGTTGTCGGTGAGCGAGGGCGATCTCTCGTTACGGCCCAGCGCCGACAGCACGTCCCAGCCGGCATTGCTGACTGATGTCAGAAGCAGGCTCCAGCCGCCGCCGTCGTGGCTGAAGTCACAGAACACAGGCACCGGGAGACCAGTGAGCCAGAAGACGCCGTCCTGCAGCTGAGCTGAGGCCTGGTTGCGCAGCTGCAGGCAGGAGCGGGCACAGGCGCGCCGGAGTGGCTCCTCGAAGGGCGCAGCGCCACCGGCCTCCGGTCTTGGCTGCCTTTCACAGGGAACATTATGCTCCTCCTCGTCAGCATACCCGGACTTCAGATCTGACGCAACGCTCGGCTGGCCGTCAGAGCCCTGTTTCGACACTGCCATCATCGGCTTGATGGCATTTGCTTTATGTCCTTTTTCGGCCAGCATCGCCAGGGAAGGTGGCATGTGCAGGTCGAAAGGGCTGCACCCGGCACTGCCATACGCTGCCACCACTCCGGCCACGTAGGAAAGGTCTCGCGCAACAGCGTCTAACGCGCTTTGCACCTGTTGCAGTGGGCAGCGCCGGTGCAAGGCCCGGGACACGGCCCGCTCCACCAGTGGACTCAGCAGGCGCGACAAGGGCAGGTCCACAGGTGAATGGTAACCGGCCTGGGCTTCAGCTGTGGAGCGGCGAGATGCAGCTTCGAGCAGTGCTGGTATCGGTGAAGACGGAGTCGTGGCAGTGAGGGCAGCACCTCCGGCCGGGTTCACCTTGGCCCTGTGCTGGGCGGTCAGCACGGCGCCCACTGCCAGGGCCTGCAGCAGCAGCCACTGAAGCGGCGCCATGGCGAGCCCCGCTGTCCCCGTGCTGCTGAGGCTGTGGTGCGCGCCGACCGGTCGGGCCGTTATAAAGAAGCCGGCCGATGAGCGGGCGCCTAATCTGTTGAGTGTCATGTGATCGCAGGGTGACTTTGATAACGGGACGTGCACACAGCGACAAAGGCGACCGGGAAAATCAGCAACACAGTAACCCATTAACCATTGAAGTTGAATAAATCCGAACTTCTTTAACCGTATTTTCGGAATCAAATTTATCATACTTGCTCTTGGCTTTATCACTATTCAGAAGCAGCATTTCTTGTAAAAATATAAAAGCGTCAAAGGAGAGCCCTTTGGCTGTTCCAAGGAGCTCTCCTGGGTTTATATTCGTTGTAGAACCCAGTGTTAAAACAGCGGCGTTAGATAACTGTACACAACTTCTCAGTGTGATTGAAAAAATCTGTGTTTTTTTAGGTGCGCTCAGGCTTCTATATCGAATCCAATGTCCCCGCAAGAGAGACTCGATGAAGATGACCTTAACCTTGCAATTGTTTTGCTGATAAGGGAGGAGACCTCTTTAGGATATTTGAGAAATCCTAGCTATCGTACCGGGGAGGTCTATAGCTACACTCCCCATGCACCGCCACCCAGCAGTGCCCTGACTTCTTCTCCCTCAGTACCAAGAGGAGATGATTCAAACGATGACGATGCTATTTCACGTTATAAATGATATGACAATATCGCTAAAGGGGAGAAAAATAAAGCAGTATCAATTTTTCGTTTTTTTACTTCCTGGCCGTAAAAAATGTGTGGTCTGGAAACAGTCAGAAAATACAAACCTGGTGACCAAAACTTGGATGTGGAATGGTCCAAAAAGGTCAAAAGCTTATATCACATATCAAAGATGAGCGTCGCCACCGGTAAAAGGTGAGGTAATTTACCACCTCCTGCTGACAAGGAAATATCAGTTCTAGAAACCAAAGCTCGTCGAAGTCGGGACCATTGATACCTCGAAGATTGCACCCGTTTTGAAGGATATGGGGAAATTTTTCACAAGCAGTGTGGGGGGTTGGGTGGGTAGATCCACTATAGTCACCTTATTCCATGATCATCACCATTAAAGTTTTATGGCACGCCGACTACTGAGGTTATTTTACGCCCATAACAGAAGTAAAAGATGAAACACGATACAAAGGACACGAAGCAAGTCTCTTGCGATATTTCATGTGTTAATTCATTCTTATTAAGAGGATTCTTCCAAATATGCGAGAAGACCCTTTCAATATAAAGCCTTTTCACCACCATGCGTGCCTTTTTCTAACATACACTAATAAACGTCAAATTCTCGCATTACCTCATCGTATATTTCAGATGAAGACGGTTCAGTTCGCAATTACTGCTGCTGCTAATATAAAATAGACAAAATTTCGTCAATTAAATATCACACTGCGGCACACGTATGTACGTACTTTGCTAGTTACCAATAGTTCAGAGTGTTCATGTAGATATTAGCTGGACACAATGGATGCACACTTTGTGACAGGACGAAAACAGGAAGCTCAAGACAATAGTCCTGAATAGTTCATCAGGTCAAAAATAAATTATAATTAGTTCGATGAATAAGATCGCTCAGCTCACACGTCCAAAAATATAATTACACAATATCTGCTCGTTTCTACACCTAGAGACATTTCCACGCGCATTCGCTTCCGCAACAATGAAATGCGACAGGTCACTATCACATCCAGTCATGACTACGTATCAAACTGAAGATATTGCAAGGCAACTAGAGAAGATCACCGCACAGTGGCAGGAAACACTGTCGTTCTCCACCGTGCCAGACCACCGCTCTCGGCACTGTGCGACGTTATGTCACCGCACGCCTCAGACTTATGTCACAGCTTCCGTAACACGATCGTAGCGGTATTGATTAATAAGCGGCATACTGAGGACATCAACATGTCGACACGGACGTCGGACTTATATCACAACGCATCAAACATTCAAAACATTCCAATATCTGGTTTCACAACTTTCACAGCAGGCACACACTCCAGCCCCTCCAGAACAGAACGCTCAGGGTTGAAGTTATAAAATGTATAAGGTGATGATGGCGTCACTATGCAGATTTTACTTGATGTGAAGCTGTCGTTTCCGCTCCGCAATCATCAGCTGGAAGTCCAGCCTGAAATAGTTGGGCGGTGGTTGCGTCTGGGAAATTCTCAATTCTGTACATCTAAATAACATATTGTTATAGTTATACACAAACTCAAGATTTGTGACCCAAGATTCGTTACATCCGTAGAAAAGGTAGTAACGCTAGGTTACATTGTTTTATTCTACTCGGGGAACTTGCAACAAACCTAAATTGTATATTAAATTCAATAGTACTTCAATTTCAATTTTCTGAACTCAGCTTCATACTGGAGCTCTGTTTGAACACGTCCCTTGATCTTGGCTTCTGCCCGGGTTGGCGAAAGAGCGTGTAATACAATGAACACTGAATTGATCGTTTTAACTTTACGTCCTCATTTAGCTTACCGGGGGTCAAAGAAGTTCTTGTGGAGATGACATGGAAATCTTAATTTTCTAGACATAACGTTTTAATTAGACCATTCGGATCACATGTTAATGCAGTATTGTAAGCGACTCGCCATGTGCAATATGGCACTGCTTTTCTCAAGGTCAAACTCAGGCCAACTGGTAACCTGGTACTGATTAGGAATCCACCAATGTGCATTAAGATCGTAGTAAGTCACCAGCGACATTGACCTGGCCTTAGGTCAGGTCAATACTTGTATTTGGCCTAAAGTAAAAATGTGTTTATCATTTTGCTAGGCAAGGGTGAACGATTGCAAAGTTACT
Organism: Lepas anatifera; assembly: GCA_034440635.1. NCBI lineage: Eukaryota > Metazoa > Arthropoda > Thecostraca > Lepadidae > Lepas > Lepas anatifera. The sequence goes on from JAOTON010000149.1 coordinate 99,500, forward strand.
TAATTATTTCTTGCAACTGTGCTCAATCAGAAGCTATGAAAAATTGAAATATGGATATCACACTATTGGGCATTCTTTTGACCATAGCAAATTTAATGCTGACCTAAGCCATAGGAAGACTAATGTAGTTTCGATGTGAATTCTCTCAGGCATACCGTTTTTCGAGTTCTTCTGCTAAACCGAGAAGATACCAAGCTAGAAGAGGTGATTTTCAAACGCCCCGTCCCTCAGCAGGGTGCAACGCTGCGACCCTCAGCAAGGATGGGGGATAACGACCTATTTCAACTTCCTCCAGTCACTGTTTGACGGTGCCGGACATTGTGACGTCAACTGGACCCTGCATAATCCACTCGCTGTTTGGCGGGGCCGGGAATTGTGACGTCAGACTTAACGTCATCCACTCACTATTTGACGGTGTCGGGAATTGTGACGTCAGACTTTATGCCATCCACTCACTGTTTGACGGTGTCGGGAATTGTGACGTCAGACTTAATGGCATCCACTTACTGTTTGACGGTGTCGGGAATTCTGACGTCAGACTTTACGACATCCACTCACTGTTTGACGGTGTCGGGAATTGTGACGTCAGACTTGACGTCATCCACTCACTGTTTGACGGTGTCGGGAATTGTGACATCAGACTTAACGTCATCCACTCACTGTTTGACGGTGTCGGGAATTGTGACGTAAGACTTTACGCCATCCACTCACTGTTTGACGGTGTCGGGAATTGTGACGTCAGACTTAACATCATCCACTCACTGTTTGACGGTGCCAGGAATTGTGACGTGGTTCATCGGTACCAGGTCGCTGAGCTCTCTGAGCCCTTCCACATACTGAAGCTTGCGGCTAAACTTGGCGCTGGAAGCACGAATCGAGGCGTTAATAGGTATGTATGTACATATTTTTCAAGGCGCGATTCCCGTGGAGTAACTGTACTCCGCAAAGCTATCTTTATGCACTTATTTCAAAGTTCTAGTCTCCCTTCTAGAAAACCTACGCATGGTTACGAATGGAACAGATGATACCCCGCCTTCAGGAGGCCAAAATATGTATTTATTCGCATGCATTTGTAAAATTAAAATTACCTTTATTCATTCACATGTACCATGAGCAATCAGCATGCAATGCACCTAACCTCTGCGAGATCACATTGGACAACAGGACGACCATCTCAGATTCAAAACTGTATCCACTTATTTTGGCAATGTGATTCGTTAAGCAGAAGAGTCTTCATTCGAGACGTGCACAGACCAGTCCAAGGCAGTGAGTTGCAAACGGTGCATATGGTCACATTTGGGGTAACAGTCATTCTGCATGCAGAAAGAATTTATTACAAGGTACAAGCTTAAAATTGTGTTTCTACAAGTTTTACCATAGCAGAACAATAGTTGCACCGTAGTTCAATTACCGAAGTAAAACAACCCTGGTTAAGTCACTAGCATAAAGCAATGCAATTACTACGGAATGACAACCTTGCCTTGTGCCACAATAGTGCGCGCATCATTCATACCTGGTTCATACCTTGCTTGCGCACCAGCGCTGCACTAACTGAATACTAGGCGTTGTAGTGGCATTGTGAATAGCTGGTAGGTAAAGCTAGGGCGTTGCTGCACCCTTGCTCGGCCATTGTCGTTTGACTATGGTTTCAAATACCTGCTCGGCTTACGGTCGCCATCTTGCTTTCTGTTTACCCGTGGCGATACACAGTGGCCTGGCACGCATGCCGTGTAGGTTAGAATAAATGTGACTTATTTTAATCCATCGTGGAACTTTGGAAGCTGTCTGGAATATTTGTCAGTGATCTGCGAGTGGAAAGAATTGGTCTCTGTTCCAATAGTTGAAAAGTGAGGCATTTTGGAATGGTCAATCCAGGTCCAGGTAAGTAGGGATGTGGTTACGTCAGGCATGTATGCCATATTGGTATTAAGGCTCATATTTTCGTGTCAAAGGAGCACAGACTATTTGATCATATGTCTTAGGTACCTGCAGTGGGTAGAACCTAATTGTGTTTGCCCTATGGGCCCGTTTGAAAAATAGGGTGAGTTGAGTTCCAAATGATCTTGTTGGTGTCTTCAGATGGATCGGCGCCTGATGAGTGATGCTGTGTTTTACCGATATGGGTAAGACAACGTGCGGGTTATTTTCTTGCTTGAGAGGTGGCTCAATGCTTACCCTTTTTCTACCGATGGTCTTCCGGTTGCATTTGGGGCCAGAAAACGCTTTAGCTTTGCATAGAGACCGAAAAGTTCCTTTTGAAGCAGAGGTAGGTACAAGGGGAGGGGCTAAGAGGGCTCAAGCCCCCTTCCACATCATGAAATGTCAGAGTGCCTAAAGTAAATGCGTAGTCGGATGCTGTCTAGACACTATGGCGGGGAGGCGCGAACGCCCAAGCTTCCCCCGAAATGAAGTCCTGGATTTGCCGCTGTTGTAAAGACGTAATCCGAGTCTCGTTTTACCCTTGTAATAAGCCTTGCAACACCCTTGTTCCCTCCCGTTACGCACTGGTAAAGCGGTTGTGCAAGCAAGGTTCTAATCTCGTCACGCTCTTGTAGGAAGGCTGCCGTTGCGTACAAGGCGGACACAAGACTTTGTTCTACCCTTGTTATGGGGTAATCATGACCTAGTAGAGGGCTTGTGGGGACGTTGTCAGCCATTGTCTTTGCCATGTAGGTTAACCATAGTTAAGTTACAAGGTTTGTACAACGTCTTCTAGCAACCATTGTCGTACTATGGTTCTACCGTTGTTCTACATGGTTTTTCCTTGTATTTCCTTGTTTTCGTGGCACGGATTTTGAACGTACAAGCTTTGCGTTTTTACCTAGTAATTTTCCATGTAAACAAGGGTCTGACAAGGTTTGCCCTTGTAAAAATTTCTTTCGTTAACCTGCAGGTTAACGAAGGGCTGAGAATTAATGATTGACGCAAATGATCAAAACATTTCATTTTTACCTGCAGGTCTGAACAGATAAAACAATATCTGATGCAAATACATCCGTACGCTGGACAAAAGTCGTTCCTCTGCAGATAGCTTTAACCCAATCAAAAAACAAAAAAATTGTGTTCCAATTATTGCAGTTTCGGCTTTTGCCACGTCAGTCACATCAGGGATGAGAGAGCATTGGCAGAATTGCAACAGTTTACCACTACAACCTGACACTGGCGGACGCAGGAACGCCGTTTGGGGAGGGGGCAATTCGGGGAAAATAGTAAAAAAACATAGTGTTTTTTTAAGAAAATCGGCCAAAGTTTCGCCATTTTGAGGGGGCCATGGCCTCTTGCCCCCCCCCTCCTCTGGATCCGATAGTGCAAACTGGTTGATTTATAATGCTTGACTGTCGTTCTGTCTTTTGTTTGCTTGGCAACTTCCTTCGTTTTGGTACATTTCAAATCGGAGACAAAACAGCGATGGTTACCAATCGGCGAAGGAACAGATGTTGACCAAACTTTTAGGTAGGCTGACGTGCATCGGCGACGCGTATTTTTCTGACCTCTGAAATGCAGTGTCCCAAAATTGGTGTTGCGCTAGGGTGCTGAGCAAAAGTTCAAATCGGAAAATATATTCGGCAAGTGGAAAATTCAGAAGTTATTATATTGTGAGAACCAATGAAAGCTTTTATCTAAGGGCTTCAGAGTGATTTTAGAGGCGCTCAATTAATTTTCGTCTCTGTGCAGGAATTCCCTTTAGATGCGAAAATATTTAGAGCAGCATGCAAGGTTCTTATGATTTAGCATGGATGCGACAGTGGAGAAGTGACGCTCTCCCAAAGGATCAGCGGGCGAATTAAGCGCAAGCGAATAGTGAAGGGCTATTTTCCCTTTCCTCTTCACCTGCACTTGATTCGAGCCCTTTTCCAGCTGTCAACACAGTTTTGTCAGCAGGAACTCTAACCTCTCCTCCAGAAAAGAAACATCAGCGCCATAATCGCTTCTAGTTTGTGCTAAGCAAAGGGAACTTAACCCTATTTCCGTCAGGCTCCCGGCTACCCCCTATTTCCGGCAGGGGGGCAATATCGGCCCCCTAAGATCTCGTAATCTAACCGGCCGATTTTGAAAATTCAAAGTGCTATAGATTCCCCTGACGCTGAACTGTATTTTGAAAAAAGAAAATTTCAAAATTTTGATTTTTAAGGAGAAAGTCGTGCAAAATATACAATTTTTGTGTATTTTTAGATTTTCCATAATCCTTGTCTCTGTTGTACGATTTTCACAAAACTAGTTCAGATTTACAAATAATTGACCCAAAATTGTCATATACTCGAGTTACGCAAAAATTCGAAATTCAATGGCAGTTCCAGGACCAGGACTATGAGGGGAAATATATACAACCTAAAAAGTTTTTGTTACGCGGATTAGAAGCCGTGATATACTGCTTGGCATCTTTGACACATAAATAAATGAAAAAAAGTGAAAAACTCATCAGGGGCGGATGCAGTAAGGTAAAACAGTGGGGTAAAATACATCCCAACAATATGCGAGTGGTATGCATGAGTATATTAGTCCCTCGACTAGTTGAAATTTATTTCTGATAATTTTTACCCTCCCATGGCAGCTCTGGGAAAGGGGGTGACATAGGCGGATCAAGGACTCTCGTCGTGGGGGGGGCGGGTGGGGGTGATTGGAAACACATTTTTAATATACAACGATATTGAGTCGCGGCGGTGATACTGGCTGGGAATATGCATTTTGAAAATGTGTAGTGACTGGACACGCCTCTGGTAATCTAGAATTTGGTTATAACTATTTTGAATTTTCATATACCCAATTGTATTCGCCCTGGCACGGCTGTAAGCAGTCTTCTCACTTACTAACGTTTAGTCCTTCTTGATAACATTCCCCCATTTTGAACTGCTGTAACCGCCCCTGATGAATACAAATAGTGACAATTGTGAATGCACTATCATCTCACATAAAAAATGATATAATAAAACCATATAACTGGTATCAGGATCAGCAGAGACGGCTTCCTTTTACAAAGAACCCATCGCATACGATAATACTTGGTTTGTGGATAGAACCTCCCCAAAACCCAGCCATAGCTCCGCCCCTGGTAAATATATAATATTGACAATTTCAGAAAACCTGCCTGTACTAGTTTTAGGAAAAGTCAGGAAGTTTCAAAGTTCTATCGCAAGCCGTTTCGGAGATATTCTTGAAAAACCTTAGGGGGCAATATTAGCCCCCCTGCCGGAAATAGGGTTAAACCTTTATGCCATTACAAAATATTAGGCTGCCACTTCGTGTACTTACTATTTTTCATCAGCGCAAACAGCAGGCCATCAGCCCGTAAAACCTCTAGAACTAGTTACCGGGGAGAGGCTACAGTCCTGTGACGTTGGCGCAACGCGGCCCGCTGATTGGTGCTGACAAAACTGTGCTGACAGCTGGAACAGGGCTTCGGTCTTCTCTACCTTATCGCAGCAGTGTGCTTTGTGCCCGAAGTCGGTGAAATTGGTACCGATACGTTATTTGCGTCTTCCATAGTCTTTCCAAAACATGAAAAATCAGCCACCGCTTCTACGATGCATGCGTATTTTTCCTCATTTTAAATGCATTAACTTGACGAATGTTGGTTTTAGTGTGCGCTATTGTGCTCTACAGACTACATACCCGCACCACGTGCCAGGTGACATCATCAGGCGGAAAACAAACGTCGGCTTCACACCAACCGGCCCCTACCCTAACCTGACGAAGGGTCGCGTGAGCGCCACCAGCGCCCTCAGCCAGAAGGACGGGTGCACCAGGTACAGCTTCTGCAGGCTCTTCCGCAGCCGCCGGTCCACCAGCTGGTAGCAGCGACGCAGCCAGCCGAAGGACGGCGAGCAGCTGCCGTCGGCGGCGCCGTGGAGGTAGACGACGACGTACTCGTCCGGCACCAGCTCGTCTAGTGTTGAAAGTACATACCTGCAGCAGCCGAGGCGGTTGTGGTGGTTAGCGAGTGCATACAAGGTCGCAAGATGGGGTAATGAGGTTCTTCCTGTTCCAATACAATGCCTGGTAAGCATTTGAGCCCAAGAGTACTGCGAAGCTTAAACTTTGATGGATGATATTACAAACCGATCATCTTGTATGGGTATAAAAGCACAATGTTGTGCCCACACGCAAAATAAACGAGCTTCATCCTACAGGATAGGTGCAAACTTGAATATAGTGCTCCACTATTAAACTGGAGCGTCCCGTTTCACTACGATTGTTTAGTGACCCTGTAAAGTGACCCAAGACCACGTAAGATGGATCAGCAGACAGTTTTGACTTATTCTGCATGCCTGAGTAACATCTCAAGAAGCGGTAATTTTGATCGAGGAGGGCGGGACCTTGCTTCCAAAATGGACTTTACAGGCGTCTTAAAACACCATTTATTTATCTACATACGCACATAAATAGCTTACGAGGTGAGAACTTTAATCGTGGCGATGCACCCATGGGCGGGTAGATGCCAGACCGTCTGGATAGCACATTAACCAAATTAGTGACTAATGTATCGATTAGACAAAAGTCAGTCACTTCAGCTCCCCAGTTTGGGAAGGCAGCGGAGGTGCCAGCCCTCTAATTTTCTCGTTCTTTGCTGAGCTCAGTCACACACGCAAAGTAGTGGGAAATTTGATAGTTTTATACTTACCGCTCCATTTCTATGCTAGTAATTTTAAAAGTTGATAGGTTTAGCAGTGCTGAGACGAGGAGCATAATTTCAAGCTAATAAGACATCTTAGGCCCAGACCCTCAAAACATGGATGCAAAATGGAGCAAATATACTGTGATTATATATTCGGGCACAGGCCTTTATCAAATTTATGATATAACAGATGAGCACATAAGTTCTTGGGCATAGTGTAGGCCAAGGCCTCAAGTTAAGCTCTTGAGGTCCCACCCTCTTCGATCAAAGTTGCTTCTTCACCGAATCCTATACCCAGGCATGCACAATACATGGGAACTGTTAGCTGATCCATTCGTTCTAATCTTACGTAGTCTTCGATCAACTGGAGGTCGGCAGCCTTGCAATTTAGATCAACACCTCAATTTGAGGTCTTGCTACACTATGGCCAATAATTTATGTTTTCAAATATTGAATTGTGATGGTTCTGATGAATGACTATGCTCGAATATATAATCACAGTAAATTTGCTCCATTTTACATCCATAAGTCGAGGAGGCAGGCCATCAAATGACTTATCAACTGGTAAAATTAGCATTTATCTTACGTTAAATGTATTTTTTATGAAAAACCCACGCAGATTCGGTCAATGCTATTTCTAGCCAAACTTATTGTTGCCTTCCAAGGTCAGCTGCTGGTGACAGCTGACTGGGGCCAGCTTGGCTGAAAGTAAAGAGCGTGTCTTTCAGAGCGGTATTTCCAGCCTGGCAGGGTGTGACCAAGTCGTGCACCAGTGGGGTCGCTAATGAACACGACCCCTCCACCCTACCAGGGGTCGAAAGACCTACCATTTTGGCATACTAAATGGTGACAGCCCGAGGTGATCAAGGTGACAAAACTAGTTAACACGTTTCCTTTAGACCAGGTAACGAAAAAACGCCCAAATTTGAACCTGTAATTTGAACTCGCGATGTTTCTCAACAACTAGGATGGTCCAGCAGTATCCATTGGTATCCTGCTAACGAACAACATGCCACATTTTGCAGCCTTGGCTGGTGACACATTTATGGTTTGACATTTTCAATGGTGACACACTGAACACTTTTTTCCCTGCCCCTACCCACAAGGCAGTATAGAGCACACTGCTGGCGGGGGCTAATATAAAATAATGAGACCACCTACTAAAGTTTTTTCATTGATTGTAGTACAGTTTTATGCGAATATTCCCAGTATGTATTCCACGAAATCCCTATTTGGCACCGATTTTTGTAATCATCAGGAGTTTGACAAACAAGTTTTGACTCGAAAGGAAAAGTATCATGCTGTTTCTTTAACACGCGCCCCGCTGGGGGAGGTGAAATCGCCTCCCCCTCCTGGTTTTTCCAGATAGCTCAAAAACGAAGGGACGCAGAACAAAGAAACTTACGGTACCTTATTCCTGATCAATTTTACACATCTGACCAAATTTTTAGTTAAGTTTATGTCAGGTCAAGGAGCTATTCAGGGTTAAGTGACCCGACCTCAAAACCTAAAATTACGAGTTTGAAGCAGCGCCCAGGGAACATTAGCAAACCGACCAGTTTGAAACTTCCACGATATGATAAGGTCATTAAGGTCTACATATCTGCTATCTCAGAATTTTGATATTGTTGACCTAAGGTGGGGTCAATTTTTGGTCACCCCATTATAAGCCTATGGTGAAAATAGAATGGGCTCGTTTTCAGTAAATAATAGATAGATAAAGCTGAATTCTCAAACCGTCCATTCTTACCACGATCTTGACCATAAGCTGTTTTTTAGTATCTGCCCTCTCAAATGTCATGTCAGGTCACGGGAGCATACAGTGATTGTTTTGCCAATAACTCTCACTGAATTGAGATAAAGCTCCCATTTTGCTTGCATTGCGCTTATATTATCACGGGAGTCGATCGATATGCACATGCCTTCCAGGTCATGTGATCCTGACCTAGGTCGAGGTCGGCCATTTTGACTATTTGACCTAGAAGGTCATATTATACATCATTCGATTTGCCGCGATGAGAGGAATCAATGATGCAAAATATTTTCTCTAGCTTCCTTGAGGGCAGCTCTAGAGAGGGAAACGTACCTGCTCTGTTGTAAGCCTATGGAGCATTCTTTGACCTATGCTGACCTCAATATTAACCTGACATAAAAATTCTTCTTATAAATTATCTTTGTCTTGTCAAGAGCTTTGACACCGCCAGTAATTTTCCTTTAGCTTTCGTGGGGAACGAGATACGGAGGGGGGCGAAAACGCCCCTCCCCAGCGGGCGTGTCATGAAGGGCCAGCGGGGGTGTTAACACCAAAGTGCAGAGAATCCAGCTTTTTGAAACAGCTATCTTTATTGACCTATCACCCACTGGGGTACTGGTCGGAACTCCCTCGGATTTCGAAAATAACTCCAATCTGATTCAAATGAGACATGGCTTGTTTAATCCCTCCACCTGCGGACATGTCTGCACCCTGCAACGCCCAATTTTCATCGAATTTCCCTCAAAACACTATGTTTGTGACGATTGCTGTCCGCTAAAACAGAAGACCAGCTAAAACAGTTTCGGGGAACTCTCTCGGCATTGGCACGCCTAAAGACACGAGACTCACAGGAACAGGTTGTCCATGACGTAGTGGTAGTCAGGGCGACTCCTCGGTGGCAGGTAGCAGGCGGCGAAGACGATGATGACCTGCTCCGGGCTGCTATCCGTAAAACCGCCGTGTGACACCACCTGCCGGTCAGGGGCACAGATGTTGCTGAAGGCGGGATACAACAGAATGGCGTGTGACACCACCTGCCGGTCAGGGGTACAGATGTTGCTGAAGGTGGGAGACAACAGAATGGCGTGTGACACCACCTGCCGGTCAGGGGTACAGATATTGCTGAAGGCGGGAGACAACGGAATGGCGTGTGACACCACCTGCCGGTCAGGGGTACATATGTTGCTGAAGGTGGGAGACAACAGAATGGCGTGTGACACAACCTGCCGGCCAGGGGTACAGATGTTGCTGGAGGCAGGAGAAAACAGAACGGCGTGTGACACCACCTGCCGGTCAGGGGTACAGATGTTGCTGGAGACGGGAGACAACAGAATGGCGTGTGACACCACCTGCCGGTCAGGGGTACATATGTTGCTGAAGGTGGGAGACAACAGAATGGCGTGTGACACCACCTGCCGGTCAGGGGTACGATGTTGCTGGAGACGGGAGACAACAGAATGGCGTGTGACACCACCTGCCGGTCAGGGTACATATGTTGCTGGAGGTGGGAGACAACAGAATGGCGTGTGACACCACCTGCCGGTCAGGGGTACATATGTTGCTGAAGGTGGGAGACAACAGAATGGCGTGTGACACAACCTGCCGGCCAGGGGTACAGATGTTGCTGGAGGCAGGAGAAAACAGAACGGCGTGTGACACCACCTGCCGGTCAGGGGTACAGATGTTGCTGGAGACGGGAGACAACAGAATGGCGTGTGACACCACCTGCCGGTCAGGGGTACATATGTTGCTGAAGGTGGGAGACAACAGAATGGCGTGTGACACCACCTGCCGGTCAGGGGTACAGATGTTGCTGGAGACGGGAGACAACAGAATGGCGTGTGACACCACCTGCCGGTCAGGGGTACAGATGTTGCTGGAGGTGGGAGACAACAGAATGGCGTGTGACACCACCTGCCGGTCAGGGGTACAGATGTTGCTGGAGACGGGAGACAACAGAATGGCGTGTGACACCACCTGCCGGTCAGGGGTACATATGTTGCTGAAGGTGGGAGACAACAGAATGGCGTGTGACACCACCTGCCGGTCAGGGGTACAGATGTTGCTGGAGACGGGAGACAACAGAATGGCGTGTGACACCACCTGCCGGTCAGGGGTACAGATGTTGTTGGAGACGGGAGACAACAGAATGGCGTGCGACACCACCTGCCGGCCAGGGGTACAGATGTTACTAGAGGCGGGAGACAACGGCCAATGCCCAAGGACCATTGATGGGTTTCCATCGCAATAAAATATACGCCTTGTTGGTTCTGATATCGTGATTCAATCACAGGAGATGTGTTAATGCAAGGAATGGGACGTTTTCAGTGCAGGCTTTGAATTACAACACTGCGGATACTGAAGGGAGGGGATTTTTGAAACCCAAACAAATAAGGGGTCCCGTCATATCCCCGCCTATGTTGTGAAGCACCCGCGTCTGTATAGATATAACAGAAGTCATGCATGGCGCAGCCTAAATCAGTGTAACAACCAAGATGCCACGACAAGAATAGCGCAGTGGTACCTACAGGGAGCCAATAAATGCAACATAAGAAAACCATTGAACGTCACGGACATCATCTTCTGTATTAAGCATGATTATGTTTCGATCATTGATTTTATCTGTCGCGCACTCGTCCTTCCTTTCGTAAGAGGGGTTCCTCGCCTTTTTGTAAGGCTCGATGATCTTCATGTCGATTTTGTGCTCCTCGCCGGCGACCACGCAGGTCACCCAGGCTCCGTCCTCGGCACCCTGGAACTCCTCAGAGTCCGCCTCCGACGCCTCGTGACCTGCCAATGCAGTAAAGTCTGCCGTCATTGCCTCAAAGAAAAAAACATATTCCTGGTGGGTGAGTTGTGGGTGGATGCACTGAAAATAATGATATTCACGGCATGAGCAGAAGTTAAAGGACTTTAAAAAGGTTCATCTTCTTTAACCCGCGCCCCACCGGGGGTCCGGCGCCACTTGCACCCCAAGAGGGCCATCGATGGCCCCCTCTAACTCCGAAAATATGGGGGTTAGCGCAAATCTGCAAAGTGCATTAGAAAGCTCGCGTGAATTCAGCACGAAAATAGTTCACATGTTTGAGCGCTCAGGTCAATGGTTTGACCTTTATAGGTCAAGTTAGGTCACGATAGGCTCTTTTCACTCAAATATGCAATGCTTAAGAAAACTGGGCATAACTCTTATACCATTAGCGCTATTGAGATCTGTTGAAGTACATTTGATGGGAAAATATCAAACCTTTTTCGGCTATATGAAACGTAATGAGCTTCCGCCAGTGGTTGGACCTCCAGAGGTCACCTCGTGACCTAATATGACCTGAGGTCACAAAAGGTCAGAAAGTGACCTTGCTGGATATCACATGAAAGCCAGTGACGAGACACACACAATGATGTTTTATTCAGTGCTCTAGCTTAACTAGGTCAAAAGTTATTGTCAAAATATTGTTTTTGACCCCTGGTGACCTTGGATGACATCGGAGAAGTCAAAGGGAAAATATGGCCTCTGGGATTCGTGAAAGCGTGTCCAAGAACGCTTTTCTGAGCAAGCTGAGCATTTGCAATAGTGTTTGTGACTTTTAGATCATACGACAGCTTTTCTCCATGTTTTTTTCAATGCGAGAGGTCACCTCGTGACCTGACCTCGGGTCACGAAATCGAAAAATCCTGGATATACATTTTGTAAACCCTGGAGGGTTCATGAAGTTCAGGAAGTTTCAAAATGATCGACTTAGAAATGTAGCTCTTATAGAGCTCAAACGTTGAAGTGATGTGACCTTGGTTGACCTCGCCTGGTGACCTGACCTTGGGTGACCCGGGGTAAAAAATTTCAGGGATGTTGGGAAAATGATGGGGTGAGAGGTAAAGCCCTAAACCGCGGTGCTGCGCATCGTTGTTTTTCTGCTATCTCGAAAAAACCTTAAGAGGCATCGATGCCCCGCTGGGGCGAGGGTTAAAACAGAGCAAACCGATTTCGTCTAATAAATGTATAGTGCTTTTGACGGAAATTTACAATAAACTCAAAATTCCACTATACCCTACACGTATGATGTGTAACCTTCATCGATTATCTCGGTGAGCACTTACCCCGGCGGAACTCCAGATGGTCAATTTGCTTTGCGGTATCTTCAGGCCTTATTTCTGGAATGACATCCGGTCGGCTGGGCGTGATATCGCCTGCCTCCTCTTTGTTGGGCGAGTACGAGCCGAAGAACTCATAAGCACCCACTGAAAATGTAGCATAGTCTCTTAAGCATGTCGTACACGAGGGTAAGTGGAGATGTTAGTTTCCAAGCATACTGATTTGATCAATTAATCAATCCTTAGTTTTCCAAATTGTATAGCCTTAAACAGCCAACAATTCCTTGTTTTGCGAAAGCACCTAACTATGGTTTAGAATAATAATGATGACTATAGGGTTAAGCTGGGAAAGGGGGCGCGGTAGTGGGTGGTCAGCGTAGCTGGCTTCCATTCAGCCGACCCGGGTTCAGGCCCGGCGGCTTCCCTGAACAGGAAGCTGGCTCCCGAGAAACCCTTCCAACAGGGAAAGAGTTGGCGACGCCATATGACCCTGGCAGTTGGGCGTCGATAAGCCCCAAAATATTATTAGCTGGGAAAGCACGCTTGCACGGAGGCAATTCTTCTCCTATACCGACCACAATCCATTGCTCCTCATTAGGCACAAGTGCGAGTAAGCATTCCGACCACCGGTGGTTTGGCCCGCTCACCTGACTGATCAGGGTCGTCAGCGGAGCGTTTCGTTGGCCACGCCTCTGCTGAGATGCCCTCCTCCATGCTGCGAATGTATGGATTTTCTTCAGGCGGAGTGCCGAATATAGATGAAGCCGGCCGGGGCTCATCTCGCATGTGATCCATACGCTTCTCTCTGACCTGAGTAGATGGGCTTGCATCGAAAGTAGCTGCAGATTCAGGCCTGGCCTCTGTTCTAGTATAGCCAAGCTCGCTTACGCTCAGTTCTCTGTGTCTTGTATTATCATAAGCACCCTCAACAGGCATGCTCTCTCCTCTTGGCTGCTGAAGACGAAACTCCTCGTAATAATCATCATCGTACAGAACAAAGGTGGATTCGTCTTCAAAATCGTGTTCTGCCTCGTTGCGCCCCTGGCTGTGGGGCGGTCTGGTGTCATGGCTGTAAATAGTGTTGAAGGCCTCTGCAATTGCAGTTTTGTTCATTGTTTGCTCGTCAGCATTAAGATAACTGCACATCTTCTTATCTTTCGGCACATTTTCTGTATAATTTTCAAAGTTTGCTTCTTCAATGTCGAACTCTGAGTTATTCCCTTCAGCCTCCACAGGAACGCTCTCTTCAATCTCGGCACCACCCAATGTCATATCTCTGACATCAAGATCTGGGTCTCGAGGCCTGTTTTCTTCGTCCTGTTCTGCGCGGTTGGCGGCGTCCTCAATTGAAGTGCTGATTGGGTCCCGGCTCTCAACCAATTCTTTGTTTGATGGATCTGCCGCTAGCATGTCATTTCTCCTTGCACTCGGGTTTTCTGAACTGCTTTCGGCTGAGTTTCCAGAGGGTGCCTTGGCTCTATCTCCAGTTGTGAGCCTTGTATCATCATCGGAGCTGTTCTCCAGGTGAGATGATTCATCTGTTCTCCGTTCCTCTGCTGGTTCGCTTACTTCCCGATCGTTTAGAGCCGCTGCTCTGCTTCCGCTTTCTAACCGGCTCACACTTCTGGTGGTATTGCCTTGAACCACTGTAGCATCAAGCCCGTCATTGTTTGGCTGTATCTCTGTGTCTCTTTTGTCATCCGTAAGAACCAAATTTTGGATAGAAACACAATCGTCTCTGCTTTTTAGCCCTTCCTTGTCAACACTTTCAGCAATATTACAAGTTTCCTTACCCTGAGAGTCGGTGATTAAGTCCAAGGAACTAAAGCCTGCCTCCCGACTATTCAAATTCTCATTTTCGAGTGGAACGGCGTACTGTAAATCGTGTGCAATATCATCGTTCACCATTCCAACTGTACCATCTTCATCATATTTGTATTGCTCCTTTATGATGTCGCTACCCTTCAACTCATCTGTGTTTGCTTCGGATACGACGTAACCTGCGTTGGTAGAGTCATGCGCGTAGCTCTTCACTGTGCGGTCTTCCTCTTCCATACCAGCAGCGGCTGTCCGTTCAGTGTGCAATTCCGACAAGTACCCAGATGCTTCGATGAGTTGACCTTCTCCATCACTCGCGGACCTGTTTTCGAGCTCATGGTCCGTGAATATGCCACCTGATTCATTCTGTTCATGTGCATCAGTGCTTAGCCTCTGAGGGTCAGATCCTGATGTGACGCTAGTAGCCTGTGATGGAGGTTCCGCAGGGGTCAGCAGCGTTTCATCGATATTCTGTAGTTCTTTTTCGATGTCATAATTGTGTCCTGCCGATAATGTTCCAGTCTTTGGCACTTCACCACGCTCAGAGCTCATTTCAAGCGCAAAGTCGTCCTGGCGCCAAATTTCTGTCTCTGTTTCGTAATTGTAATAACTGGGTTTAGCGGCTTCCGCTTCGTTCATATTTTCTTCGACATTGGTCTGCTTGAGTTCGGCTGATGGACCTGATTCAGTTGCCTCGGGGTTTTCTGGGCTTGGGAATGTCGTTGAGCTATCGACAACAGCAGCTACAGGGCAAACATCGGAATCCTCACAATTCTCCTCCGCATACTCATTGGTGTAATCAAATGGATGTTGTGTTTCTGCTCCTGTAGGCAGCTTATCATCATACTGATGACTAAGGGAGACTGCTTCCCTTAATGACAGCGCAACGTCCGCAGCAATCAGAGTTTCCCTGCCATTTTTGAACGAAACTGGATCAACGTCACAATAATCATTAACATAATCGAACCCAGGTTCGGCTTTCTTCCCCATTAGATATGCACTATAAGGTGCGTCGTCTCTTGAGGCCTCTTTACCCTCGTAGGAACGGCTTTCTCTCACTGATTTTGCAGCTTCTGTGAGATTGTTGACTAGCAGCATGTCTTGCTCGAGATCCAACACATACCCAGACGACACTGTTGAATCACTGACGAGCTCAGGGGAAGCCGGCTGCTCATGGTCTTCTGGTATTTTTCGATAACCATTCTCCAACGGGAAACTGTTCGCATCCGTCAGTGAGTTTGTTTCTAATAAAGTGCTCCCAAGTTTGGAGGGCGCGTTTACATGATCGATTGGAGTAAAGAGCTCTGCTTCATCCACTCTTACAAAATCAGTACTTTCCGATGGCTGACTAGGCGTATCTTCAGAGTATCCGTTAGATGTATCGAAGAGCCCCTCTCCGACTCCCCAAGCACAGGGTGGTTGTCAGTAGCGCCAGGATGGCTAACGTCGAGCATTGGTATCTCACTGTCTGTTTCAGTAACTTCTGGGGGTTTGTCAGGCTCAACCAGAGGAGCATCGGCGATGACTCTCGATAAATCCACACTGTTGGGATTCTCCTCTTGTTTGAGTGTTTCGAGTTGTGTCCATTTGTTCTGTGTAGTCATATCAAATGCCATAGTCTGCTGGAAAATGTCATCTCTCTCTAGTGTCAGATGATTAACTTCTTTATTCTTTCCATGACCGGAACCGTCCACCGCATATAAATTGATGTAATCGAACGGTCGCATCCAATCACATTTCTGCCCGGCAGCTTCTGCATCCCGGCTCCCAGATTTCATCGTGGCCGAAACATCAGCACTAATAAGTTCTTCCCGGTGTTTCTCGAAATTGACAGGAGCGCTTCCACAGTATTCGTTGGCATACTCAAAAGCGCAGTCATCGCTCCCCTGAGTGTTGTTACTCTCACCATTACCGAAGGTCCACAGGGCGCTTTGATTCTCAAAACTCTCGGCTGATTGTGTCAGTTCAGAGCTGACGGCATCATACACGACCTCCGGGATTATTTCGTCTACACTTTCCTGATCGAGGATGCTCGGTGAGCGAGATTCATCATCCCTATCTGGGATATTGAAGACAGGGTTCTCAGTGGTTGATGTAGTGTTTGGCAATTGATTGTGATCCATATCACTGAACATTTTCCCTTCAGTGGTATCACTAATCAAGTTCACTGCATATGTTTCCTCGTCTTCACACGCTTCAGACATCTGGTCTGAGTGGCCCGTTGTTGAAGTCAGTTGATCTGGATCGTGTGCGCCTGCCTGAGAGTTCGCAGCAGTCTTTATCTCGTCCTCTTGCATGCCAGAATGCTGACTTTGTATATATGGATTGACATAGTTGAAGGCGCGATGGTTGGGACCCTCCCTGCCCTCCAACTCTGACTTCTTATTTTCACAATCCATTGATACGCACACAGCACGAAGAATTGCACCATCACTATCGTGTTCGAATTTTACAGGGCTCGTACCATGATACTCATTGGCATAATCAAACGGCCGAGATTCGCATGTTTCAGAGATGGATTCTACTTTGCTTCCTTGGGCTTGTGCTGGGTTCAAAGCAATGAGCTTAGACATGTTCACTAGTGTAGTTAAAACTATTTCCGGCTCATCACCAATCTTAGCATCCAGTTGATGATCTGAAGTATTAGGTTGACCTGATGCGTACTCATTTACACAATCAAATGAACAGGAAGTTTGACATTGTGCTGAGTCATCATGGACTGTATGACTCGCTGCACTGCTAAGAGTTGCCAACACATCAGCACCTATGGCCGCTTCTCGGTTCCTTTGGAAGTCCACTGGGTGTGTTCCCGAGTATTCATTGACGTACCCGAATGGGAGTGGTTCATCTTCACTTTGATCCGCTTCCGTGCTACGATTCAGGTACTCATCATGATCAAACAAATGCTCATGCTTCGGCAGTTGTACAGTTTCTACATCACAGCTTCTGCTTATGTCAAGGGATTCTTGGCTTATGGTAGGCTGAAGGGTAGCTGACGCATACTCGTTCAGGTAATCGAAGGATTTAGAAGTATTTTCACAGGGATCATCAGCCTCCTGAACCTTTGCAGTGTCGGCTTTCAGTGAACGGATGACATCTGAGATTATAACGTCCTCTCTGTTGAGTTCAAAGTCAAGTGGACTAGTCCTGGAGTACTGGTTGATATAATCTACTGGAGACACATTCTCTTGTATCTGTTCATCGACTTTTCTATTTTTGAGATCATCCGACTGTGCGTTTACGTCTACGTCATCCAGGTCACGTTCACTGCTGGCCTCTAGAAGTAAGCTGCTACCGTGCCCTTTAAGTTGCAGACTTCCGGCGGAGAGTGAGGGAATTTGATCCGCAGCTGCTCTTGCCGTTTGATTATCTTCTAGTTCCTGCAAACTTTCACTGCTAGATATACCAAACTGTTCGTAGGAATAATGGTCACCTACATCAGAGACAGATTTATGGTCATCGTCTTCAAAGTCATTGCTCTCTTTAGTGTCAAGATCGCCAGACAATGAATAATTTGCCTCAGAAGTGGATTCTGTTGGAACAGCTACAGGGTCTGTCAGATTCTCTCGCTGTTTTTCAAATCCTTCTGTGTCTGTTGTCGAGTTCTGAACATCACCAAAGGTAAGTGTTTTTATTTCATCCGGTATCTCCGTTTCCGTATACTGTTTGTGCGCCAACAATGATGTGCCATGATTCTGCGGGTCGTCGGCTATACTGTCTGAAGGCATGTCTGCCAAAGAACCCGTTTTTGTGTCCTGGCTTGCAGAGACAGTACTGTCCATGTCATCGACGGACCAAACACCTTTATGGAGCTCTTCAGCGGACCACTCTAGCTTTGGTTCAGCACTGTGAGTAGAAAAGGACGTCGGAACAGGCGTATGTGATCCTGTTACCAAGCCATCACCTTCGACTGAGCATTGAAATTCTTGCTGCACCAATAGTTGATCTTGCTCAACTTCTGAGTATTCATTAACGTAATCGAACGCGCCTGAACCGCTTGCATCGGACGCTGTATCTCCAACACTACCTTGTTTGTTCTCATCAGCACTCAATGCTTCCTGCACAGCAGCAACTATTGCAGATTCTCGACCTTGCTCAAAGTCTAACGGATGAGATTCAGAATAGTCATTCACACAGTCGAACACCGGAAAACTGCCGACGTTTGAAGGGACGTCAACGGCGCTCCTCTCAATCTGAACATGTTCTTCAGCTTGCATTTCACTCACACTACGCGATATTTTCATATTTGTTGTTGATTTATCACCCACCTCACTATTCAAGTGATAACCTGGGATATCAGGAGATGCAGTCGCGTACTCGTTGACACAATCGAAAGGATTAGCACGATATTCTTCTTGCGTATTTTCGCGAAGTTTTGCAGTCTCTCTCGCGGCATTTAGCGTACGTGCAGCCTCCGCTACGATGACATGATCTCTGTCCGACGCGAATTCGAGCGGATTTGTGTCACAGTACTCGTTCATATAGTCGGATACCTCAGGCATGTTCGCAAGTTCTCGCTTATTCCGTTTTTGAGGATTATGAGATTTCTCAGCGTGGGAAACCTGGCTCCATATTTCTTTCGCTGCCATCTCAGAAGTTCCATCACTCCTGCTGTTCAAATCATGCTGTAAGTTACTTTCAGTATCATTCCTGATAACTGATGTGTAATCATTCACATAATCAAAGGAGGTGATTGGTTTTGTTTCCAGCTGTTGGTAGTTCTCTGGCCTAGAGTTTTCAATTTCTAATGAAGCTCTGACATCCTTCTCAATGTCAGAGTCCTGACTGTTTGCAAAATCAACTGGAATGCTCCCACTGTAATCGTTGATGTAATCGAAGGCAGGGTCTTCGTCGGCCTCTGTTAATGTGTCCTTAATAATCTTCACATCTTTTGGTGTTTCATTGTTTTGCTTTTCCAGGCGTTTCTGTGAGCCTTCCACACCATAAGTAGAGGGAGTAGTTTGGTTGGTTTCTGACCGAATCAGATCGGCTCTGGCATAAGCATTTATGTAATCGAATGATGAATCGTCCGGCCCTGATTTGTGTTCTTGTTTGTAGTCATCAAACTTCATAGTGTCTGCCACATTGGTGACGATGATGTGATCTCGATTGCTCTCGAAATCTACAGGGGTAACCCCAGAGTATTCGTTGACATAATCCGGGATAGACAGATCCTTGCTCTGTGATGATGTCAAAGCCGTATAGGCTTCATTTGGTTCTGCTTCATTCGATACCAAAGTCACTACAGGATCCTGGAGCTGTAACGATGTGTCTCGTCCATCAAGGTAAGCATCAAACTCTTCAGTGTTTCCTGTATCTTTGCACGCATATGCGTATTCGTTTATGTAATTGAAAGCTTTTTCGACACCTGCCACTGAGTGTGAGCTTTCCTGGCCAGTGCTGGATCCAGCACCTGTAGCGTTCAACGCAGAAAGCACGTCAGCAGATATCTGTGTTTCAAGATCGGGCTCGAACTTAACGGGGTCTGTCCCAGCGTACATATTCGTGTAATCGAAAGGATGCTCATCTTTCGGGGTATGAAAGTCTTGTTTCATGCTTGCAGCATCCATCGTTTCGTCATTTAATGATGCCACATAATTTTGCATTTCCTCCTCAACAGGTGTAATACGACCTCGCTCACTTTCCATCGGAACATTGTTGATTGGGGCGTACGTGTTCACGTAGTCGAATGCATCGGCACTGGTGGTCTCTGGATCGTTATCCAGGCGTCCATGGCCGGGGCTGGTATGTATCAGTGCAGACGTCACCTCAGCAATTATGGCTGAATCTCGCTTGTCTCTGAACTCCAGTGGAGGTACTCCAGAATACTCGTTGACGTAATCGTCCAAACCGTCAGGACTTTACGCCAGCTTCAGGAATTATGGCATTGCTTAGTTCCGCTGTTTCAATCTGTGGTCCTTTCATGTTTCGATTTTCTGGCATTGTCGCTTCATCTGACGTCTTACCGGCGAAGTCATCGTGCGAAATGACAGGGATGTTGTCACCCTTCAGGGCTTTCGTCTTTGCTCGGTTTCCTCGTTTCAATCCGCGAGCTTTCCATGCTTTCATCGAAATGCATTGTCTCCTCGCCTTCTGAGCACTCTTCCAAAATTAGCTGGTCGTTACCAGAACCGTACGCATTCATGTAATCAAATGGACTATGACTGTTCGTCCCTGCTGGTGAATCATGACCGTTCTTTCCCACTTTGACTTGATCTGTATTCAATGATGCTGCTACCTCGGAAAGTATTGCCGCCTCGCGATCTGGTTCGAACAGGACTGGGTCGGCTCCACTGTATTCATTGGAGTAGTCTGATTTCACATCATCGCCTGTCTCCAGGCTGTAGGTATCCCTTCTTTCTTTTCCTTTTTGGCCGGCGGCTTGCATTGTCACGCATGGGGACAATGTTTTTGAAACAGCTGTCGTCATGATAAGCTGTTCTATGCTTCTAGAATTTGGATCCACTAAATCTGCGCTGTTTTTCTGTGCATCTTCCGTCTCGGTAGTCGCCTTCTTTACTGTATCGCCGGAGTCTGAGTGATATGCGCTTTGCAATCTCTTCTGACATCGGAGACAACAATTGTTCATCGATATGTTCACTCTCGAAAATATCATTATTCACCTCATCTTTCTCTTGATGTGCACTTTTGTGCAACAATGTCCGGCCCCTGGATGGTTCCTCAATCTGGTGTGAGGTTTCGGACGAAGCTTCAGTACTATCGCTTCTGTCCGTTTCTGTGACATTTGCAAAGAATTGATCGTCAGGAATGGGTACAGGATCCATGAAATTTTGGAACTGCTGCCAGCCTGTTTTGGAATGCTGATTGGATTCACTGGCAGGTACAATACATCCAACTAAGTCATCCAAAGTCTCCTCGACTGTTGATGTCTCGCCAACCAGCTCATCCGCGGATTCCTTAGTCGGTAGTGTACCCCCTACAAACTCATCCATTGGTTCCTTGACAGTCAGTGTACCTTCAGTAAAGCTAACCGCAGATTCCTTGACTGATATTATATCTCCAGAAAATCCATTTTGAGCTTCCTGAGCTGGCAGTGTGTCTCCAACAAACTTATCCATAGTCCCCCTGAAGTTTTGTGCATCTTCAGCAAACTCATCCGTTGATTCTTGGGCAGTTGGTGTATCTCGAACAAAATCATCTGTACACTCCTTAGAAGGTGGTGTAATTCCAGAAAGCTCATCAGTAGTTACCTTGGCTAGCAGTGTATCTCCAGCCAGCTCACCTGTAGTTACCTTAGCCGGTGGTGTGTCTCCAGGAAACTCGTCCATAGACTTCTCGACTGGTAGTGCTTCTCCAGCAAACTCATCCATAGACTTCTCGGCTGGTAGTGTGTATTCAGCAAACTCATCTATAGCTTTCCTAACCGTTGGTATATCTTCAGTGAACTCGTCCGTTGACTCCTTGGCAGTCGATGTGTCTCCAACAAAATCATCCGTAAATTCCTTGGATGGTTGAGGATCTCCAGCAAACATATCCGTAGTCCCCTCGGCTGGTTGAGTATCACCCACAACTTCATTCGTAGTTACCTTGGCTGGTAAAATATCGGCACCAAATTCATCCGTAGTTACCTTGGCTGGTAAAATATCGGTACCAAACTCATCCGTAGTTTTGTCGGCTGGTAGTGTATCACCCTCAACTTTATTCGTAGTTACCATGTCTGGTAGGATACCGGCACCAAACTCATCCGTAGTTTTCTCCGTTGGTGGTGAATCACCTACAACTTCATTCGTTGTTACCTTGTCTGGTAGGATATCGGCACCAATTTCATCCGTAGTTACCTCGACTGGTGGTATATCACCCACAACTTCATTCGTAGTTACCTTATCTGGTAGGATATCGGCACCAAACTCATCCGTAGTTTTCTCAGTTGGTAGTGAATCACCTACAACTTCATTCGTTGTTACCTTGTCTGGTAGGATATCGGCACCAATTTCATCCGTAGTTACCTCGACTGGTGGTGTATCACCCACAACTTCATTCGTAGTTACCTTATCTGGTAGGATATCGGCACCAAACTCATCCGTAGTTTTCTCCGTTGGTGGTGAATCACCTACAACTTCATTCGTTGTTACCTTGTCTGGTAGGATATCGGCACCAATTTCATCCGTAGTTACCTCGACTGGTGGTATATCACCCACAACTTCATTCGTAGTTACCTTATCTGGTAGGATATCGGCACCAAACTCATCCGTAGTTTTCTCAGTTGGTAGTGAATCACCTACAACTTCATTCGTTGTTACCTTGTCTGGTAGGATATCGGCACCAATTTCATCCGTAGTTACCTCGACTGGTGGTATATCACCCACAACTTCATTCGTAGTTACCATTTCAGGTAGGATATCGGCACCAAACTCATCCGTAGTTTTCTCAGTTGGTAGTGAATCACCTACAACTTCATTCGTTGTTACCTTGTCTGGTAGGATATCGGCACTAATTTCATCCGTAGTTACCTCGACTGGTGGTGTATCACCCACAACTTCATTCGTAGTTACCATTTCAGATAGGAAACCGGCACCAAACTCATCCGTAACTACCATTTCTGGTAGGATATCGGTACCAAACTCATCCGTAGTTTTCTCGGTTGGTAGTGTATCACCCACAACTTCATTCGTAGTTACCATTTCGGGTAGACTATCGCCACCAAACTCATCCGTAGTTACCATTTCTGGTAAAATATCGGCACCAAACTCATCCGTAGTTTTCTCGGTTGGTAGTGTATCACTCACAACTTCATTCGTAGTTACCATTTCGGGTAGTATATCGGCACCAAACTCATTCGTAGTTACCTTGGCTGGTAAAATATCGGCACCAAATTCATCCGTCCCTACCTTGGCTGGTAGTGTATCACCCACAATTTCATCAAAAGTTGTCTTGGCCTCCAGTGTATCGCCATCAAAGTCATCCAAATTCAGTGCTGGCATATATCCAGAAAATTCTTCCGTAGATTCCCCTGTCGGTGGTGTGTCTCCAACAAACCTGTCCAGAGACTCCTCGGCTGGAAGTGCTTCTCCAGGAAACTCGTCCACAAACTCCTTAGCTGGTAGTGTGACGTCAGCAAGCTCATCTATAGCTTCACCAACTGTTGCTGCATCTTCAGTGAACTCGTTATTTGACTCCTTGGCGGCTGATGTGTCTCCAACAAAATCATCCGTAAATTCCTTGGATGGTAGAGCATGTCCAGTAAACAAATTCGTAGTTTCTTCGGCTGGTAGTTTATCACCCACAATTTCATCCGTAGTTTCCTTGGCTAGTAGAACATCGGCACCAAACTCGTCCGTCGTTACCTTGGCTGCTAGTGTATCTCCGGCATTCTCATCAGAAGTTGTCTTGCCCGGCAGTGTATCACCACAAATGTCATCCATACTCAGTGTTGGCATATCTCCAGAAAACTCTTCCGTAGATTCCCCTGTCGGTGGTGTGTCTTCAACAAACCTGTCCAGAGACTCCTCGGCTGGAAGTGCTTCTCCAGCAAACTCGTCCGCAAACTCCTTGGCTGGTAGTGTGACGTCAGCAAGCTCATTTATAGCTTCACTAAATGTTGGTGCATCTTCAGTTAACTCGCTCTTTGACTCCTTGGCAATTGATGTTTCTCCAACAAAATCATTCGCAAATTCCTTGGATGGTACAGGGTCTCCAGAAACCATTTCCGTAGTTTCCTCGGCTGGTTTTGTATCACCCACAGCTTCATCCATAGTTACCTTGGCTGGTAAAATATCGGCACCAAACTCATCTGTAGCTTCCTTGGCTGCCAGTGTATCTCCAGCATTTTCTTCAGAAGTTGTCTTGGCTTGCAGTGTATCGCCACCAAAGTCAAACATATTAAGTGTTGGCACATCTCCAGAATACTCTTTCGTATATTCCTCCGCCGGTGGTACGTGTCCAACAAGCCTGTCCATAGAATCCTCGACTAGTAGTGCTTCTCCAGCAAACTCGTCCACAAACTCCTTGACTGGTAGTGTGTCTTCAACAAACTCATCTATAGCTTCCCTATATGTTGGAGTATCTTCCGTGTGTTCATCCATTGACTCCTTGGCAGTTGATTTGTGTCCAACAAAATCATCCGTAAATTCCTTGGATTGTAGAGGATCTCCAGAAAACATTTCGTAGTTTCATCGGCTGGTTGAGTATCACCCACAACTTCATTCGTAGTTAACTTGACTGATAAAACATCGGCACCAAACTCATCCGTAGATACCTTGGCTGGTAAAATATCGGTACCAAACTCATCCGTAGTTACCTTGGTAGCCAGTGTATCTCCAGCATTTCCATAATAAGTTGTCTTGGCTTGCAGTGTATCGCCACCAAAGTCATCCATATTCAGTGTTGGCACTTCTCCAGAAAACTCTTCCGTAGATTCCCCTGTCGTTGGTGTGTCTCCAACAAACTTGTAAATAGATTCCTCGGCTGGAAGTGCTTCTCCAGCAAGCTCGTCCACAAACTCCTTAATTGGTAGTGTGACGTCAGCAAGCTCATCCATAGCTTCACTAAATGTTGGTGTATCTTCAGTTAACTCGTTCGTTGAATCCTTTGCAGTCAATGTGTCTCCAACAAAATCATCCGCAAATTCCTTGGATGGAAGAGGATCTCCAGCAAACATATCCATAGTTACCTCGACTGGTAGCGCAGCACCTACAGCTTCATCCATAGTTTCCTTGTCTGGTAGAATATCGGTACCAAACTCGTCCGTCGTTACCTTGGCTGGTAGGATATTGGCACCAAACTCGTCCGTAGTTACCTTGGCTGGTAGTGTATCTCCGGAATTCTCATCATAAGTTTCTTGGCCGGCAGTGTATCGCCACCAAAGTCAGCCATTTTCAGCGTTGGCATATCTCCAGAAAGCTCTTCCGTAGATTCCCTTGCTGGTGGCGTGTCTCCAACAAGCCTGTTCATAGACTCCTCGACTGGTAATGCTTCTCCAGCAAAATTGTCCACAAACTCCTCGACTGGTAGCATGTCTTTAACAAACTCATCTATTGCTTCCCTAACTGTTGGTGTATCTTCAGCGAACTCGTTCGTTGAGTCCTTGGCAGTTGGTGTGTCTCCAATAAAATCGTCCAGAAATTCCTTGGATGGAAGAACATGTCTAGCAGACATATCCGCAGTTTCCTCAGCTGGTAGTGTATCACCCACAACTTCATCCGTAGTAACTCTGGCTGGTAAAGTATTGGCACCAAACTCGTCCGTGGTCACCTCGGCTGGTAGTGTATCGCCCACAATATCATCCGTAGTGACCTCGACTGGTAGTGAACCACCCACAATTTCATTCGTAGTTACCTTGTCTGCTAAGATATCGGCACCAAACTCATCCGTAGTTACCTCGGCTGGTAGTATGTCAGCCAAAATCTCATCCGTAGTTACATCGACTGGTAATGTATCACCCGCAATCTCATCCGTAGTAACTCTGGCTGGTAGTGTATCTCCAGCGAAGTTATCCGTAGTTGCCTTGACTGGAAGTGTATCTCCAGAAATCTCATTCTCAAACTCCTTGGCTGATAGTGTATCTCTAGCAAACTCATCCGTTGTTACCTCGGTTGATAGTGAAGCTCCAGCAAACACATGTGTAGTTGCGTGGACTGGAAGTGAGTCCCCGGCAAACCCATACGTTGATTTCTTGACTGGTAGTGTATCTCGAGAAATTTCCTCCGTAACTTCTTCGGCTGGTAGTCTATCTCCAGCGAAGTCATCCGTAGCTGCCTTCGCTGGTGGTGTATCTCCAGCGAAGTCATCTGTAGTTACCGTGACTGGCGATGTATCTACAACACTCATCCGTAATTGCCTTGACTGGTAGTGTACTTCCAGAAATTTCATCTGTAAATTCTTTGGCTGTTATTCTATCTTCAGCGAAGTCATCCGTAGTTGCCTTGGCTGATAGTGTATCTCCGGCAACGTCATCTGCAGTCGCCATGGCTGGTGTTGTATCTTCAGAAATATCATTCGCAAATTCCTTGGCTGACAGTGCATCTCCAGGGAAGTCATTCGCAGTCGCTTTGGCTGGTTGTGTGTCTCCAGACATCGCATCCGGAAGTGTATCTCCAGCAAGGTCATCCGTAGTTTCCTCGGCTGGTAGTGCATCTCTAGCAAACTCACTCGTAGTTGCCAGGACTGGTAATGAGTATCCAGGAAACTCATACGTAGATTCATTGACTGGCAGTGCATCTCCAGAAATATCATCAGTAAAGTCATTGGCTGGAAGTGTATCCCCAAGTGAGTCATCCGTAGTTAACTTCTCTGGTAGTGTATTTTGAAGAATCAAGCTGTCACCTTGACTGCTGTAAATTAAGTCTTCCCTCTGTTGATAGAGTCCTGTTGATGAGTTTTCTTCGATTTCGCTACCTGGCTTACCTTCGATGCTCACTTCTCTCCGCTGATGTGTACTTGCATCCTGGACCATTTGGTCGATGCTGTCTAAGCTGAATTCCTCCGTTTCTAATTTTCTAGTTAAGGGATCTAGTGTCAGCACATCGGAGTTCAACGAACCGTTAGCCTTGTGACTTGCAGCTTGAAGCAGAGGGGCTTGGAGGTCTCCCGTGAATTCCGTTTCGGAAGTGCCAGCAACTGCTTCTACTGTCACGACACTGTCGTTCAGGTTGTCAGTAAGTCGACTCTCTGTGACATCCTGTTCGGTGTTAATGCTACCGAAGCTCGTAACAGTCTCTTCGGATGAGGTTGCAGCGAATAAGCTATCTGGACGTTGGTTGGGCTCGAGGCTAGCTTCCAGTATCGTTTCCAGCGGCCAATGCGGGGAGTAAAGATTGCTCTCATCGTGCTCGTTCTTGTCAGGACCTGGCGTCGTGATGTCATCTACGGATGTTTCATTGTCATGCTGTTCGTGATCGGTTTCATCCAACCAGCTGTCAAGAACATCGTGATCTGAGCTCGAATACCCTGGCTCGTCGCCGAGTTGGATACGTGCGGAGTCTGCTGCGCCTTCCAAAACCACAGGCTTTTGGGATTTGTTCAATAGAGCCTGGTGCACGTCCAAAGTACAATTTTCTATAACGGGCTGTTCATATTGTAGCTCTGTGTCAACACTAGTTAGCCCGGAATCATCCAGTGAATCAGTTTCGCTGTCTCGTGGTGGATCGCGCAAGTGGAGCGCTTCGCGAATGGCCACTTCCTTAGCTGACCCTGAATCCCCGACAAATGAATCTAAAACAAGTGCATGATTCATGTCTTCAGACTTAGCGTCTGGAGTCGAAGCATTGTCACTGTCACCAAGGGCACTGTCCAGCCTTGCCTGGCCCAGTGTGTTCACATCGGGGCTTATCATCCCACAGTCTCCAAAAGCACTATCCGACCGGTGGTTGCCAGCAGTGCTCTCATCTTTTGTCATATCATCATCACTGCTACATGCCAGGACGTTACTCGCGATCACTTGTTCTTCCCGTATTAAACACGGATCAACGAGATATGTATGCGACGTTACGTCCCAGTTTGAGCTGCGTTTCGTGCCGATATCATGGTCGTCATAGCTGAGAGGCAGAACGAGTTTTTGCATCTCCATGTCAGCAGCAGTTGCCGTCTTGTTTGCATTGTTAATAAGGTTTTCATCCCCAGTGTTGTCTTCCGAGACAACCTGTCCAGGACTGAACTGTTCTGTCTCCCACACGCGCACCATACCGCGAAGTGTGTCTTTTCTAGAGCCCTGGTTTAGCTGGTCCAGTGAAGCCGGTGTAAATTCTTCTGTTCCCCACACAATCGGGCTTTGTTTGGAAACTGCAGTCGTATTTATGTCGGTAGCATGAGCATTGCTAGCAGCATTCCAAACGGCTACCATTCCGAGAAGAGTTTCCTCACCGTTGCGCTGGTTGAACTGTTCTACTTGTTCCCCGATGAATGGTGCGTTGTCCGCGCTGGGGAAGAGCGTGATAGATCCCGCTAATGTGTGCACAGAGTTAGAGTCTACCTCATTTGTGAAGGTCGTAACATCGTCGCTAAGTTGAAGGTAGTCAGGCCTATTCTCATCAACAGGGGATTGTTTCGAAGTGGATTCACTTTCTCTCCACACTGAAGTCATGCCTTTCAGCGTATCTGCCCTGGTTCCTGAGTTTACTTGAAGAAGATCAATTTCCTGCAATTTCTTTGTGAATGGAGGGCTGGTTTTGTCAGCTTGTCGGCACTCAGAATCATGGACAATGGCAATACTGGGGAAAGGTTGTGTTTTCTGAATGTACCTTGACTCCAGTGCAGAATCTTCGAAACGGCCTGGCTGCCACACACTGGTCATACCAGCCAAAGTCTCCGCACTTTTTTCCTCGTTCAGCCTTTCTAGCCTGTTGTCTGAGCTGAAGTTGGCATCTGAAGAAAGAGGGGTTGTGTTCACTTGTTTGTCTGGAATCATATTTTCTTCATTTTCGTGGAATAGTGCCTCCCCTGCACTGCCACCAGCAGGCGGGAGCTCGTCTCCATTCGTTGACTGAACTGTGTGCTGAAATGTTGTCCTTTCCTTTGTGTGCTGAGAATGAAGAACGGGAAACGCTTGGTCCATTCTAGGTTCCAAACAGTGGGACTCTGGAAGAGCCAGCCTTTCATCATAATTGGTTTCCTTGTCCTCGGGCAGATAACCAACAGCAGGAGCTTTGTCTTCTTCGTATTGAAGCTTGATTTCATCACCGTCCTTTGCACTCGTGGGGGAGCCATGAGATATTCGACCTCATTTTCGTCGCCTGGTGTTTTCATTTCTCGTACTTCGGTGCTCTGGATAAATTCATTCCCTGCTGGAATCTCAAAATTGTCTTCAAACATAGCTGGCGTTGTATCTGTGTCGTATTCTTCGAGCGCTAACCCATACCTCTCCCTTGTCCGGAGATCCAAATTCTCTTGTTTTACTCCCTTTGGGCTCGGTTTGAAGCCAATGACCTGCAATGATGCTGCTATCACCTCCATCGCTATCTCGTGCCTGAGAGACTATGTCCTTGACACTATTGATGTTGTCATCGCTTGCAAGATCAAGTACTGGCGGTCTATCGTCAAATGTTAGTTCATTGAGAGTATCTGGTGTGAAGCTCGGTTTCCATGTGTCTTCATTTGCTTCCATTGGACTATTGTGGGCATTTTCGTCATAATCTTGGCTTCTCTCGATGGTAGCATTTTCTTTTCCTAGGAGCATAAATCCTTCTAGGCTGTCACCCTTTTCCTCTCTTTCTTCTGCGATTAGTACACTTTTCCCCAGTTCAAATTCTGCGACTTCGTTTGCGCTGTCAGGAGGACTCCATCCTTTAGTTTCACAATTCAGGCTCAATTCATTTTCTGTGCTTTGTTCTGCTGTCCACACTCTTACCATTCCCTGTAGAGTGTCGTCCCTTTTGTCTTGGTTCACCTGCTCAATTGCCCAGGTGTCTGATGGGTTGAACCCAAAGTATGCTTGACGGTCCCTTTGTGATCTCACTGGACATTCGGGGTCACCATTCCTAGATTGCGTCCCATCACAAACTTCAGCCGCACTAATTTCAGCATCAGGCGCGTGATATTGGCTTCCTGTGTCTTGTACAGAGGAGAGCCCAAAACTCTCTTCCTTTCTTGTTTCAGGAAGGTATCTCTGGGTTTCCGCGTAAATCAGTGGCTCGGTTTTTGGTTGACTGCGTGCATCAGTAATGATGCTACTGGTGTCCCAGACCTTAACCATTCCCATCAACGTTTGGTGTCTTGAGGCAGTATTTAGTTGATCCAATGCAGATATTCTCGTGCCGTTGTCTAGGCACTTCTCTGCGTAGCTAGACGGATCGTTGATGCTGCCAAGAACTTTTGTACTATCGATCAGAGTCGCTCTGTCAACTTGGTCTCCCCCTGGTGCCTGATGTGCCGCAATGCTTTGAATGAGATCATGGCTACTTTTATCTGAATGCAGCATTAGCTGGCTATATCCCCTGGAGTTATCAGGCACATCATCTGATTCCCAAAATTCTGTGTGCTCTTCTTCTTCTTCCAAATCATATATATTGTTAGATGCTGAGGAGTCTGGTTGACCACCATCATCAATAATGTCTTGGAGATACCCAGCACCACCCAGAGTTTCCGCTGTCATATATTTGGACTCGGTTGTCGGCTCATCATTTTGATTTATCTGTCCTACAGTTTCACGCTCATAATCGACAGATTCCACATGCACTTTTTCGAGACTAGTGACCACAGAATCTTCATCACGGTCGGTCGGCAAGGAATCCTTTGGGCTCTGAAGAGACATTCGAGGTAAGGGACGAGGCGGCTTTCGAAACGCTGCATCGTCCCTCACTGCATTCTCAGAAGCATCGTCTGGGTGCTGCTCAAGGATGGATGATCCACTATTGCCCTCGGGAAAATGAACATTCGTTACGAAATCATTGTTTGTGTTCCCAGAATAAGATTGTTGTAAAGTTTCCGCCTCCACAAAATCAGGAGTACTCTCCACAACTCTGTCCGACTCATCGTCATCAGGCTCAGATATGCTATCTTCTTCTTCTAGCTCCTGTAGCGTCCATGCCTTAGCCTTTCTCCTGCTATTTGGGCTCATTTCTGTGGATGACTCCTCGTCCGAGCTTTCACTACTTTCTGACGATGTTTCTTCTTCACTGTCTGTCTCAAATTGATCACTTATATATTCAACTGGTTTTGTAAGGGCTGCCAGATCAGCGTCCACATTCAAGGCCGCGCCGCCAACACCAGATGTTGTCAGGGGATGCTCAGAAATTCCTGAACCTTCTTCCACTAGCCTCGCCTGCAGATCGTCACTGGTCTCTGCAGTATTTTCTGAAGATATCAACACCTCAGGCATTTTCGAGGAGAACGCTGAAGCCTTAGTGTGTTTGACATCGCTTTGTGTGAGCCCTGAAGAATTGTTTTGGCTTTCTTGATCCCGTATGGGGTCAATATGGTCGTAGCCCTCTTCGCTGTTGGAGCAGTGTTCACCGACCTTCCTGAGGGTTTCTCCGGATTTTGACACGGAATCTTCTGGAAGCTGCTCTCGATATTCTGTGGAAGGTCCTGCTCTTCTATGTTCAGTAACATCTTCAATAGTTTTAACGGTGTCATCCGAATCGAAATCTTTCGTAGCCTCTAGAAATGGATTAGAATTGCTTCTAGATTCGCTTCTGTGGCCCACGTTTTCATGGATTTGGTTCTCTGATTTGTCAACAGGTGTGTTCTGGCTGATGCTGCTCAAGTAATCCGTAAACTCCGCCAAACTTGGCGCGTCGCCGTCGTTAGCATCTGCGTACATCCCCCCATCTTGCTGACTAAAGCTGCTAGCAACGAATGAATCACGTTCTGATCCCCATGCCCTGGGATCTTTTGGCATCTTCTCGGTACTAAAAGTTCCTTGTGGTGACGTGTTCAGGGGAAGATTCTCTCTCATAGGACGGTTTTCGTTCTGCCAGGATGATTCTTCAGTTTGGCCACTTGGGACAGCAGGAAGGCGGCCACGATTGTCGAATAAAGGCAATCTTTCACTGCTAGGAGATTTTTCTTCCAGAGAGCTTGTGAGCCAGCTGTTTTCTTCAAACCCGCTGGTAAATGCCAGAGAATAACCATCTGGTGAGATATCCTTTGAATCTGGCGTTGCATGCGTCCGGCCATGTTTTGGTACGGATGGTGCATCATCTTTTACTTCTTGCCGTAGAGCATGGCTATTTTGGATTGTTCTTTCAGGCGACACCGAGAAAAATGGGTTTGTCGCTAAGTTTTCTTCCTTGTCAGATGAACTCATTTTTCATTTAAACATTCAAATGGTGATCCTTGTACTTAGGATATTTCAGAATCGTTTTATTCTATCATTGTCTGGCTGTTCCTGAAACAAAAAGAGACAATCATTAGAGACAAAATGTTTCGACCCAACATCTGGTGTGAAACTAGTTCATGTGGTGCGACTCAGGAATGTTTGCAATTACTTTACATGCCAGGAAACTATATCAACTATCCAACACTGATAAGAAAGACCGAATTTTCCTCATTCTGTTTGTTTTGCATAAACTTGAAAGCTTATCAGACAAATTGATGAATTTTCTTCTACAGGGTATTTGAGTAATTCGATCATGATCAATGTGAGATTTCCCGCACAGCGCTCTGCACTCACTCCACCAGGATTTCATAATTATTTGAAGGTTCTCTGTGAAGAAAGCCCTTGCGCTGGTCAGTGAAACCTACGTGTTTGCCTGCTTACACGTTTGTTACATTTGCTGCCCATAGACGGGATAGATTGAACACTTGAAATGTTATTGTTCATTAAAAGATGCAGTTCTCTGTCACAAACTAAATCACCTATGGATCGGAGGGAAATTTTAAACGGCATGTGATTTCAAATAAATATTTAGGTGTCTCCAATGGACCCAATCCATCTCCCCTGCTTTTATTGATCTGAAGTAAATGTATTTGGTCTTTGGAGTTGTCAGGCCTATCCATGGCTACCTGAAAAAGGAAATTGTTCACCTTGAAAGACCTGTGCGAGATTTTCAAGCATTAACCAGCAAGCATACTGATCCATGAGCAGGTTTAACTTGCTCAATACGATTATTTAAAGTTGTGCGAATTTCTATATCTTATGCTCTGCCGTGTAACTTTGCACTTGATGCGTTTTTAGAACCATTATTATCCTATGGTTTGTCCTGCCCGGATATTTCATCTGCCCAATTCTGTCAATAGATATTTATACGGGTGATGCCAGATTTTACATCAGTGATCAATATTGTTGCAGTCACGAAAGCATGCCTTTGTGTGACCATATACATGCATTGCAATAAAATCTCACCAGTCCTTAGTTTATTAATTGCAGTGGTTGGCTAAAAACTGTAATATCGTGAGGTGTTTATAATTTAACACGAGCATTGACGGGGGTCTGAGCCACCTTCGCATTGACGGGGGGAGCGGGTACCCGCCCCCCTAAGATCTCGAGAACCACGGTAGGTAGCAAAAAACGGTAAACGGCGTTGGGTTGCCCATCTACTTCTCCATCGAAAACATTTGTACCATTTTCTATCAGGTCACATTTAAGGTCACGAGAGGTCAAAACATGCCGTCATAGGGATAACATGTAAATTCAGTTTTTTCGGCCACTACATCTGAACAAGTAAAGATAGAGCAAAACGACTTGAACTTTATGAATCCTCTCAGCAAGCCAAATCAAATGATATATAATTTGACCTTGCTAGGTCAAATTAAGGATTTGACCTGACCTGAGGTCAGGTCAGGGTCAAATTATATAAAAGCATATCATTAGAACCGCAAAGCTCAGGCAAGTCTAATGCAGCTAAAATAAATGCTCTATCACCATCCGTTACTGAATTATTCCGTAAAAAAACATTTTTTCCCATGTATTTCCAATGGAGAGGTCATGCCTCGTACCTGACCTTAGGTCATCGATATCAAAAATACCGGAACATATTTTAGAGAACTCGGTGGGGCCATTATTTGATATGAGTTTCAATCGGATAAGTTCACCCTGCTCCGCCTTATGCTATCTTAAACTTTTTTGAGGTCGGGTCACTTGACCTGTACTGGTGACCTGACCTGACATGACCTAACCTTAAAATTTTCACAGAAGTTATAAAAATGATGAGGGAAAGGTATACCAAGTACGGCGGCGCTACGCGCCGCCGTTTTTCTGCTATCTCCGAAAAACCCGAGGGGGGCGGGTACCCGCCCCCGTCAATGCGCGTGTTAACCCTCGCCCCGCCGGGGGGCCATCGATGGCCCCCCTAAGGTTTTTCCGGGATAGCAGAAAAACGACGGGGCGCAGCACCGCGGTTGAAGGCTCTACCTCTCACTGCATCATTTTCCCATCATCCCTGAAATTTTTACCCCGGGTCACCCAAGGTCAGGTCACCAGACGACGTCAACCAAGGTCACCTCACTTCACCTTTAGAGCTCTGTAAGAGCTACATTTCAAAGTCGATCAATTTGAAACTTCCTACACTTCATAACCCCTCCAGGTTCTATAAGGTGTATATCCGGGATTTTTCGATTTCGTGCCCTGAGGTCAGGTCACGAGGCGACCTCTCCCATTGGAAAAGCATGGGGAAAAGTTGTTTCATGATATAAAAGCCACAAAAATGATCGCAAATACTCAGACTGCTCAGAACAACGTTTTTGGACACCCTTTCACGGATCCCAGGGGTCATATTTGCCCTTTGACTTTTCCAAGGTCATCCAAGGTCACCAGGGTCAAAAACAGTATTTTGACAATAACTTTTGACCTAATTAAGCTAGAGCGGTGAAACAAACACCATCGTGTTTGTCTTGTCACTGGCTTTCATTTGATATACAGCAAGGTCACTTTTGACCTTTCGTGACCTCAGGTCATATTAGGTCACGAGGTGACCTCTGGAGGTCAAACCACTGGCGGGAGGTCTTTACGTTCCACATAGCGGAAAAAGTACTGGCAATTTGCTATCAAATGTACTTTACCAGGCTTCAATAGCTCTAATGACATAAGAGTTATGCCCAGTTTGCTTAATCAATGCATATTTGAGTGAAAATAGCCGATCTTGACCTAATTTGACCTCTGGAGGTCAAACCATTGATCTGAGCACTAAAAAATGCGAAGTAATTTCTTACTGAATTCACGCGAGCTTTCTATTGCGCTTTGCAGATTTGCGCTAACGCCCATATTTTCGGAGTTAGAGGGGGGGCCATCGATGGCCCCCGGTGGGGCGAAGGTGGCGCCGGACCCCCGGTGGGGCGCGGGTTAAGTGTAAGTGCGTGAGCCTTTTTATCCCTAGCTCGTTTAACCTGTCAAAAGTCATTGATTTGAGAAAAGGAAAGGAAAGAAGAAATTGAGAGAAGTCCCCCAGTTCATCATTGCATGCTTTGCAGGTGCGTCTACACTTCAAACTATTGAAACTTGGGCGTTAACCCGCGCGGGGCTGGGGTCTCCAGCCGAACGCGCGGGGCTGGGGGTGTAAATTTTACCCCCCCTGTTATCTCCCGAACTAATGGTCTGATTTGGAAAATTCAAACGCCAATCGAAAGATCTCATCACGAACAACTAAAAACATGTACTTAATTTAAAGTTTGAGGTCAAGGTCAAGGTCAAACTGAGGTCAGCTGTCAAAAGCGTGGTTTTTGAGGTTGCAATGCTACGGAGATCAGGCAATGGAAGCTATGAGCTTCATACTTCATGGAAAGCCTTCACTTGAATGCAGCAAGGTGCTTTGAGACCGTTAGGCTGGTGGCATGACCGGGTCAGGTCAAGATGAGGTCACTAAAGGTCACCATATTTTTGTATCCAAATGTGGTCATGCGATACATGTTTTTGAGCCATTTTTCATGCAGAATTCAGCTATGATGTTCAGAGAATCATATCTGAAATACTCTGGTCTCAACTTGCACAGCCGGGGTCAAGGTAGGTCATCAGAGGTCAACTTTTTAAGTTCATACTTTTGCCAAATGACACATGATTTTGGACCTGTTTTGTCTCAGGAACACTATAAAAGTAGTGTAAAGCGTGTACGAGGTCATCCTGGGTCATCCTGGGTCACTGTGATTCACTAAATAAAGACAGTATTGATCAGCCCTAAAAATCAGAGCGTGAGTCGCTGAGCTTTCGCAGCTCTCCAGGCTAAAGTTATAAAGCTAGAGACTCAAAATTTGTCATGCATATGCACTGTATGGTGTTTTACCAAATAAATTCCGGTTTTTGAAAAATCTTGAAAATTTTAGAAATTTTGTAACTTTTTCCAAAAAAATATTTTTTAAAAATATTTTTTTCCAAAACCAAAATTTTGAAAATCCGAGATAGCCATTTTGAAGACCATAATAATGCCTATCGTTTGATGCAAGAAAATTGGAAATCGATTCAGAACTGTAGCTTCAGCAGCTCTTTAAACATTGCGCGATTTTGGTACAAAAATCGCCTGTAGTGACGTCACATTTTTGCTTATTTCTCAAAAAAGTTTTCAACCGATTTTATTTTTATTTGGCAGAAATGTGTAAAATTTTTGTAAGAAAAGGTACTGAAAATTTGGCGGCGCTGCGCGCCGCCGTTTTTGATATATCGCAAAATTCGCGAGGGGGGGGTAAAATTTACCCCCCCAGCCCCGCGTGGGTTAAAGCGCAAGTGGCTAGAAGAGGAATACCTGTCAAGGTAAGTCCTCGGCATTGTACCTGTCCTCACCCAGACACCATGTTTACCTCAACACACAGCTCTTCTGTTTTCAGACTATTTGGCTCATCTCGAAAAGTAAGCAATATTCCCTACAACTCGCCACCACTGCAGGGTCACCAGGAGAAGGGTCAAAATTATCTTCCCATCCAGAGGTACCATTGAAAGTGGAATCCAACAGGAGGGACATAGGAGACTAACAAACCACACAGCATCCCACTAGTAGGAGCTATGTTTGCTCTACTGTCCTGGCCGCCCGTGTCTCTGCTCCATCTGTTTCTGATCATCTTCATGCTTCGATTCTTCGTGGGTTTACCGAGGATAATTTCCCACGCATTCAACAACCGGAACGGGATTCAGAGTGAGCGAAAATAGATTCAGGACTGTAGTCAGACTTTTCCGCAGGCAGCTATGATTTTCCAGAGCAGCATACAGGATATTTTCGATTTTGCTAATGATGACTGTAAAACAATAATGTGACTAATAGCCTATAACCAGTGGCGGATAACAGGGAGGCTGGGGGCTCAAGCTCCCCCCCACAATGCCCGAGTGCCTATAGTAAATACATAGCCAAAGGCTGCTCCGAGACAATAGCGAGGGAGGCTCGAGCCCACTAAATAGCCCTCCTCCCCCAACCAATGAAGTCCTGGTTCCACCACTGTCCATAGCTAAACTGGTAGTGCCCCTTCATTTTATTGAAGTAATAGATACTGGAAATAATGGCGTTCCTTCTAGCATAGCTAGAATGCCATTGTTTTTGTTTATCATTTCTCTATGTAAGAATAAGCATGCAAGAACACATATGCATTTCATACTGCATCGCCAAAAGGCAGCGACATCCCCAAATTGGCTGTATGTGCAATGTGATTTAATGTGTGTGAGTCTCCGCAATTACGTCGCGCCACTCGCGGTGTTTGGGACTTTTAAAGTGCGGCGTTTCCGAAAAACAGCACGTTTAGCATGCTTTGAAGGCGGCGGTGGCGTGCCGGAGAGCCATCGTCGGCGGTGGAGCGGCATTTAGTCGCGCCAGATCTGGCCTTGCCGGGTGTGGTTCAGTGAGCCCAGATCCCCCAATGGCTCCACAGTTGAGCGCGCGACGCCGGACCGGGATTGGGGTCAGTGTCGCCGCGCGTGATCGACTGCGCCGCTCGGCTGCGGGAAACTGCCAGACAGAAAGCTTCCAAAGCTCGTGCACACTGCGCACACACTAGCGCGCAGGAGCAGACCGCATAGAGCGTGGCCCGGAAATGTTTTAGACGCCCTTGAACTGTGAGTTGTAAGAGGCTTGATTTCGGAACTGTTGGTACATAAAATATCGAAACACGTGGAAGGATATAAAAACTCAATGATCAAGTTAAAGAATCAAATTTTTTATACATTTATAACATACGTCCAGCAATCTGCAAACAAAGACCTATGCATGGAACAATGAAGTAAACATAGCAACGTCGCGTTTTTTTCTTTTTAACCTTTTACCTTGCATCACCAAAGATTCTCCTGCGGGGGAAAGGCGACAGCAGTGTAGTGGTCATTACGTCACTTTTTCCGGCGGCTGACCCGGGCTCAAGGCCCGACGGGTCTTCCCATACCAAGCAGCAATTTTACTCGCCGGAAGCCCTTCCAACGGGGAAAGAGTTGGTGACGCGATGTGACCTTGACACTCAGTTCATAAATAAGCCCTCTTACATCCTCTTACTAGAAAAAATTCCCTTGCCTTTCCGTACAGAAGCAGTTCTATCGCGGCCCAAATGGGACCGCTAGAAAAAGCGAGTTGTACGTTATACGTTGATTCCGAGAAGATTACGCTCATTATGAGTTTGGGTGTTTCAGCCAGGTAACGCTTTTGACCGCAATTACACAGTTTGAATCTGGATATAATTCGTTTTAGGACCTTAGCCTGACTTAGTTTGAATGGACGTCGTGTAGACATTGGTTTTGACTGAATTCGGCACCTTTATGTCAACATTCATCAGCATGCTCCAATGCAGAATGCAGACCATAGCCCGCACTTATGAGATCGTGGCACATCCCAGGCAAATTACATATTTTTACTGAAGAAGTTTACGGGCATGTTTGCATTTGATGCGTGTATTTAGTGCCGCAAGGTAGAGTTCATATTTGTGAACTCAAATACATCAGCTTAATCGAGCAGTAATCGCAATCGAGCTACATTCGAAAGAAAATTTATATAAGTTGACAAGGTGTATGGCCTGTCTTCCCGAATCCTGGATGTAAAAAAACAACTCTAAGGATTTTCACATCGGTGAAACAGCCTCAGAATTGTTCCATGTCGTGCGGAAAACGAATATTTTCTTTGCATTCAGCCGCATAAAATATTCATTCATTATGCTCTCATTTCATTTTTTCTCATTCGGTTTTCACCTCTACAGGCGTATTGCTGGTTATTCCTGGATTTCAGACATGTTCCGAACAAAGTTTTATTTGGATTATTTGACAAATTAACTTCAATTTGTTTGAATGAACAACGCAGACACAATTTATTTTGAATTAAAAGATTATCTTAGGTAACTTTCAAAAAGTAATTTTATCTTTGGTAGCTTTGAAACACAATCCCACTGCGTCTTGGTTTTGAGCAGGACATTGCAAACTCCGACGGCATGATTAAATGTGTGTGGACTGGCCGTTTTGGTCGGCGCGGGCGGATACCCATTGTCTGCGGCTCCATGGCTGTTGCAAATATGGCCGGCCCGGTATTGAGCGTGACCCTGTGCCCGGTATCGACCGTGACCCTGTGCCTGGTATTGAGCGTGACCGCTACATCGACCACTGCAGGGCAGGGTCGTGTCAGCTGGCAGCCCCGGACCCGCCAAACACCCAAACACTGTAACACTCAGCTGTAGATTAAGAGGGAAGATACCAGCCGTCTACGCTGAGCGGGCTGTGAAGATTGTTGCATAATTCCAGGGGCGATTATCATTGTTTGGCCTGTTGATTGTTTCCATAGATTCCGGTTCTGTTTTAAGGGATTCATTTGTCGTCATTGAATTTCGTTAACATAGCCTTTTACCGTCGATAGGTACTTCAAAAATAGATGCAATACGTATTCATTATTAATTGTTTGAGGTAGACCGTTTAATGTCGATAAAGTTTCTGTTTTCATCCTTTCCAGTTGTAAGCTTAACCAGATGAAGAGAAGTGCGAGTGCGAGGGGGTCTAGGCTTTAACTGCACTAATTGTCTGGCAGATCACTGCGGCCTCGCGTGGCCCCCGCCCGCCCCCGTCGCCGTCCGTCGCGAAAGCGCGAGCCCGAGTCCGATAACACCATATTCGCCGGCGTCGGCGGCACCCGCTAATTCGCGCCACCAGCGGTTAGGGAAATGATGAAATCAGTGTCAGACACATACCATTCCGTCCTGTATCTCCGTTCCCGTTATTCAACGCTGTCCGTTCCTAAGCCATTCCCCGATTCGATTCTGAACTACCATGTTATGAATATGCTTTGTCGTGCTGGGTGATATTGATTAGAGGCAGAGAAGCGAGTGTTTGAAAGGATTACCGTTAATTCCATTTTTCTGTGTTCTGAACGATGTATATGTACATACGTGCATTATCAGCTGCAATATACGTGTACTTTTTCAAGAGTTTTAGTGTAGCTCGGCAACTAACCAAACCCAAGACTCAAAACTCTGATGGCGATAGACAAGGCTGACGTACGATTCTAGACGAATAAAGCTTTGTTCTGTCTCTGGGAGGTTACGACAACCCACCATGACTCCCGTCTTTGTGAGTCATACACTCTGACTGTGCGCTCGGCCGATACCGCATACAGGTAATCCAACTGGTCTTAACTCGGTGCTCCACCCATCGGCGTTTGACGGGCTTCGCCTCAGGGTCAGTGCAGCATCCCCACACGATCACTTCATCAGGCGCGTGGTCAGTCTTTTGTTGGGGGAAGGGTAGTTGATAGGATGGCGGCGCGCACAAGCGTCCCGTATCAATGACCGGAAGAGACCATCCAAACTGAAAGTGAATGCACCGTCGGGATCTGGTTGAGACCCAACCAGTGAGTGTTTTTTTACAGGAGTTGTAAGGGTATGTAGCTCGGAGGGACTCTGGAGCGGTTGCTGAGACCCGGCCGTGTGCTCTAAAGAGGCCAATCAATTGATTCAGGCCCTCGTTAATTCTCCACTGCGGCTCTGATGGTGGGTGGAGTTCTTAACAAGGCTCGCGTGGGTAAAAAGTCTAAATCTAAACCGATAAAAATACTGTTTAGAGGAAATTGCCCGCGTTAGTGGTTACAAATACACCGTTGAAATCTGACTTCCGCCCACCTTTCGGTCCCAAACAATACTCTCTCTGCTTGTGCTCCGCATTGCACGTGATGACATCCTCATGAAGAGGCTATGACACGGGCACAGCGCTTAATTATCGCATTAATTTTCCCAGCTCAGTGTTGCGTCGCGAAAGAGTTAGAGAGGTCGTGAGAGAAAGCGAGAGATGGAGACACATTTAAATGGCTGGACGCTTGGGTGCATTTCCGGTGGCTGTTGTGAGCGCTGTTTACGGTTGTGAACGAGAGCAAGGTCTCGACAGGGCTGTACCTCCACGGCATGATTTATTGCCTTATACCACCCGCTACCGGTTTTGGACATTGTACCCACTCGACAAACAGCAAAACACTTCCGTTCTGCAATGTGTTTCCTTCCTGAATGTCAAGCACAGGGAAAATACTTGATTAGAGAGTACTAATGCACTTAGTTCCATAGTTTAATTTCTTTGCTAGAGAAACAGTTGCAAAGGTTTGGCTATTTTCAGAGAAATACCATATATTATATATAGTTTAAGTATAAGGAACTGAAGCGGTTTCAGGATAAAACTATATTTTGCTCGGAATTATTCCAGGTTTCTAACCCTGTCCTTGAACTGATCATGTACTTCTCAGTTAGTGCGGAGCTCTATCATTATATGGAAAAGTTAAGTTTGTCATTTTATTTGCGCATTCATTTAGAAAGTTTCTGATAACATCATCACGCTCACAAACATTGTGTTGGTAGGCATAACTGATCTGTATATTTTTTGGTAAAAGATGAAATTCACTTTTTCCTTAACTCGGAATACAAGTCTTGTAACCTGTCTGATTTTTCATGCTACTTGTTATTTGAGGAACTTTGTAACGGAAAATAATCAAGAGAAAATAGCAATTTTTTTAAACGCAAATATTTGCAAAACAAAAACAAAAACAAAATAGCAATATTTAAGCCAATGGGGCACATTGATTCGAAATATTTCATTAACCGTCACGCAAACATATAGGAGAGATTGGGACATATTCAGTTCCCAGGGCGGGCGTCCACCCTATGTACGCTGTCTTCTCTCGGGGTCCCTCGCGAGCCTCGGACCCCCTTCACTCTTCACTCACTTTGCCGAAATCCCCCGTAAAAGTCCCTCCACGGTGGTTCAGCTGGTAGAGTTCTGGGCTCCGGCTCCGCTGCTAAGCACATATACAGTCCCAATACATGGAAAAGTGCATGGACCTTCGACGTATATGTTGGCTCCCAATTCCGGCGTAACAAGACCATCTGTATTCGGCAGTGGCACAATGGTTCTGCTATTCGACGTTTAAATATATAAGTATATGGGTGATGGTACGATGCCATATTGGCTCGATTCCTCTGTTATGAGGCAAATATGAATACGAAATGGGTTGCAAAAATGTTTTCTATTTGCAAAAGTCCTGTGTAGTAGCATAATTTCTTGCGATAATAAATATTCCTCATATATCAAATCAAGGCCTCGTTGAATGTGCGTAGAGGTATTGACTTAGAAAAAACTGCCTTTGATTGCATTTATCAGTCTGGAAAAGAAAACAGAGTAGTGCTATGAGTACCTATCGTTCAATTTAAAATGTATTACCCATCCAGATATTTCCCCAAAGGCAGGTATAACAGTAAATTTAAGCCATTCTAGCCGGCTGGTAGGCTAATGTTTGAGGGTACTTCAGCGGTTAAGGATATATCGCGGATCCTAGCTGTATAATGTATGTATTAATCCACCTTACCCCCCGTCAGTTTGGCAGATTTCACTGGAATCGCCGCTGCCGGTGTAAGTAGCCTCAGCTGCCGGTATTGTTGCGGCGCGACTGTGGCCAGCCGTGGCCCGGCGTCACGGCCGCCGGCTCAGCGCGACCGCACGTGACTCACGCGTCACACCGACGGCGCCCGCGGCGCTGATGTCACGCTCCGTGACGTCACCAAGGTGAGCCAGAGTCGGCCGCTGTCTGCCGCTGCCAACGCCGCGCCCCACAGCAGAATGAAAGGGAATAGCCATGACACTGTTATACATTTTCACAATTGTTGCCAGATCTGTGATTATTCATGTTTTGCATCGGTCTTGTCGCGTGTCTTAGCTTTCGGACTTCGGGCTGATGACTGCAGAGGTCTAACCCTATATGTAGGTACTAGAACCAAATCTACTAGATATACCAGATCTACCAGATCGACCTATGTAAGGAGCATTATCTCCAGTTCTTTGGACTTAAAGGCGTGCCGGCAATTTTGGTCATGCTGCTGCCATATCAAGTTGCTACCGGAGGATCGATAACCAGAGCTTTCATTGGTGAGCCATTGGTCTGGCACAACACATATCAAGACAAATTTGTTACACAGCATTTCACGCATTATCCGCCACCGCCCCGGTAGCTCAGGTGGTAGAGCGTTGGGCTCCGGCCCGCTGCTCAGAAGCATGCAGTGGCAGTGCCTGTCCAGGCTTGGGATCGGTTCCCCTGAGACGCTCCGTTGCTTAATAGTTTACCCGACGTACAGGTCGGCTGGCAACTGACTGGTGAGATGGTGACCTGAGCGGGGCGGCCGTCCCTGTGCTTTGTGGGACGTTAAACTTTGGCTTCTAAATCAACCCTTCATTGTGGGAGTTCCTCGCTTGGGTGGTGGGGTCGGGGTCTCCGTTACAAGTCCCTTGATTACTTTAGTGAGACTCCGACTCCAACAGTCGAACTGGGAACAACTTGGGCAAAGTTTATTTAAAAAAATTATTTCAAAAGACAGTTTGGGTCAGAGGCTGTTTTCGGTCAAAAACTAATTCCTTGCGGTCCCATCATATACTTGAACAGAAGGAAAACCGAAGGCAAGGGCCGAGGAGGAAGTCATCGAGATACCTGGCGGTCCCGAAAGGAACGTCCTCCGGATAGAAGTCCCACGAGGACTAAGCGTACTAGTACTTGAATAGTACTAGCACTAGAATACGCTCACTAGTATTTGACTTCTTGACCCGAAAAAGGTATCCGAAAAGTTTCTACCCTCAGTAAGCATTCAACTTCTTCTTTTATTTGTCCCTGATATTGACCGGAACTTAGGTCCAGACCGCAGTAGGCTTCGTCTAGTTGCCTGTGACGAGACCAGGCACCAAAGGCGAAAATAATAAAAATCCAGGTATTTGTCATTTTTCTTACCCTCTGCTTGTCAAACATGTCTCTCTTTGTTTTTTACGCAAGGTACTTATTGATAAGTTCCGTCATACGGTTTGTACCTTTGCGATGTGTTAATATTATCCCTGTATGCACATTTGAGTGCAACCTATGCGTCCTTTCCTCTCCCGTGTAAGTGGTAGAGTGACCCTTCCCACCTGGGGACTCCGATCGGCCCTCTCCCTCAGTTTTTCGCGAATTATTCCGAGCCAATTTTAATGATAGACGCGTCGCTTTGCATACATCTCAGGTGATAATTTTGGCACCCTTGGCCGAAAATTGGTGTCATGTCAGGTCAGGATAATAACTAATGACGTCATTTCTAAAAACATGTAAGGCCATTTTGTTCTTCTAAAATGAGCTTGACAAAGCCAGGGCTTAACTATACTTTTAGGAGAGATACATCAAGTTACTAACATCGTTCAGAAGCTTTTAAAACAAAACATATATACCAGTCCATTCATTTTCAGGCCAGGTCATTCATGAGGTCATTAGAAGCCCCCAAAGGTCACGCTTTTAAAAATTGTTTGTGTTTATGACCTTTGAACAAAACAAGATACAGCAACAATTATATCATAGTGACGAGCATGGTCTGAAGATTGGAATGATGTGCAACAG
Source organism: Lepas anatifera (assembly GCA_034440635.1). Classification (NCBI taxonomy): domain Eukaryota; kingdom Metazoa; phylum Arthropoda; class Thecostraca; family Lepadidae; genus Lepas; species Lepas anatifera. The sequence continues at coordinate 143,916 of JAOTON010000149.1, forward strand.
GACCTTAGAAGTTTTTTTTTACCTAAGGTGAAGGTCAGGTAAGGTCAAAATCGACCTACAAGGTCCTACCGCATATCCATTGCATATTTGGGTCAAGCCGAATACATTTATGTTTTTGGATTTATTTTAGCTCAAATTGTTCCCACGGTTCAATAGACATGCTTCAAGCTTGGACCACATGCAAAACACGGTAAAGCGCTTCAGCGTTTTCCCTATTACATCACCATCGGTTCCCGAGATCGAATGAGGGAGAGGGGGGGGTTCCGATCGGGTCGTCAGGCGGTGGTGGGTACAAAAAGAGCCCAGGAGGTACCGAGTTAAATCCCCGTCCCCACTGGTTGTCCCTGATCTCCCAGGTCGCCGAGCAGATGCCTTAAACTCGCTTCTGGCCAGCTGTTGGGCATATTAGATCAGTTTTCTTTCTTATTTAGTAGATGACGTACATATGGTGGTCCAATTTTTGCAGTTTGATTAATCAACTAGTGAAACGCCCAGGAACAGTGTCGTGGAACTGTGCATAAGAACCCACCAGTGATCTTCATAAACGATGGAAAAGGGAGTTTGCAGCGGTTTTCCTTGCTTCTGTTAAAAAATTATTCCATTCAGGGTTTTAACAAAAACCACAAACAAACGAAAAGCTCTCCGTGAAACTTGATCCGAAGGTACCAGACGGTCCGACCGTAAGCAGCTATCTGGCTTTAGCGTGGGCACTGGGTTTGGTCGTGATAACCGGAGGTTGAATATTAAGTGCCTCTCTCCCGCCTTTTCGGCAGTAACAACGCCCATGCCACGTTCTCTCTGAGGCAGTGTTCCTTGTTGCCGGCTGCAAATCGTATAGATCCACTGGATTTGCAAACAAAGGATGAAACATGGGTCATAGTTCTCAAAGAAACAATAACTGACAAACTGGTTTGATATAAGTGTTACGAAGCTGCCATGAAAGTGTTTATGGTCTGCAACGTGACCATGCCTAAATAAACCAAGCTTAATTATTTTCATTTAATATTGCCATAGGACCCCACACATGCTTCGCCATTTCGCCACATAGGTACCTACTTAACCTGCTTATCCACGCTTTTACATTCATCTTAGATTAAAAAGAATGAGACCACGATTCGTGACGGCCTTGCGCCATTCGCTGGCAGAATGGTAGCATTGCACCGTTCCGTGCAGGGCATTGCCGATTGCAGCTCCTATCGTTAGTCTGCCGTCACGGCAAGCCGGCACCCTCGCGGGGCAAACCTGTCCGCGCTCCAGCAGCGCCCCAAACAGGCCAGTCGCCGCTAACGCGCGATGTTTTTCATATGTTTACTATTGACGCTTAACCGCAACCTGTACGAGTGCTTAGTTTGCAAATTGCAAATGGTGAATAGTAGTTTTGCTTCCGCGTGTTCTTTCACTTCACAGGGCCCAGAACTCATTATTCCAATTTAATGAGTACAATGAACGCCATTGATGGATAATCTGTTACCACAGAAGAACTTGACTCAGTGAAGGTGCTATGGACTGAAACTAGCGGAAAACCACACGTAGCTCTGTTCTGCCAGCTGTTGTGTAAGCTTGCGTGTCACATCACGTCACGGACTTACCTCCATCCAGACTGGCAATGCTTCCAAACGGCACCACCTCCTTTTCGCACAAGCTGACTTCAGCACCTCACGACGACGTACGTCGGCGGCGCCTGCACGGCGTTGTTGCTGTTATGAACAACAGCTGGGTCTGCGCCCTTCCCGCCGTGCCATGCAACCGCCAGCGCGCCGCCCCCTCCCGAGTCGACCAATCGGCGCGCCGTGTGGCGCTAGTCTCAGGGGCACTCCCCAACGTCCCGCCGGCAAATTCTCCAACAGCTGGGATTGTTGACCCGTGGCTCTCGCGAGGGATTTAATCAGCGGATGTGGCGGCTGAGATAAAATCGATCGACTCATCTCTTCAGACGTCACCGTGACTCGTTTGGAGACCAGCTGTGAACTATTCGGAAAGCTCATGGGGCCTAGGACTGACATTAGTTTTCAATGAACAAGAAGATGCACAATATAGATGCGGAAGAAGCTTTAACACGTGCGCCGCTGGGGTCTCTGGCATAGCGCGGTCCGCTGGGGGGCGTTTTACGCCGCCCCCTTTTGTCTCATTTCTCGGATATACTAAATACAAAATACGGACAGTGTTCGAAAGCTCTTGAAGAGACGAAAATAAATTACATAACTATTTTTATGCCAGGTTAGTAGAGGTCACCAGAGGTCAGCAAGTTTCCATAGGCTTACAACAGGTCAGTGTACATTTTCCTCTATAGAGTGTCACACCGCGGAGCTTAAGCAAACCTGTAGGCATCATTGGAGTCCTTTCATCGTGGCTAATCCATTGATATATGATATGACCATGCCAGGTCAAATAGTGGAAGTGACCAGACATCGAGCTAGGTCAGGGTCACATGGTGGCCTGTTATTGTCATGATTCATACAAATTGACTCTCCCTGACAAGATGAGCACAATGCAAGCAAACTGGAAGCTCTATCTCAGTTCAGTAGGTAGGAAGTTATTGGGAAGATAATATATGTATGCTCATGTGACTCACATGCCCTTTGAGAGGTCAGATGGTCCAAAAATCATATTTATGGTTAAGACCGTAGCAAGTTTACACGGCATGAGAACTTCAAGTTGATACATCCAATAGTTACTGACAACAAACCTTTTCTATTTTTCACCATAGACTTATAATGGGGCGACCAAAATACTTACCCCATCTGAGGTCGACAATATGAAAATTTCAGGATGGCAAATTTGTAGGCCGTAATGACCTTATCATATCGCAAAATCCAAAACTAGTCGGTTTACAGATGTTCTTTGGCGCAGCTTCAAACTCGTGATTTTGGGTTTTGAGGTCCGGTCGCTTGACTTTGAATAGCTCCTTGACCTGACATGATCTGACCTTAAACATTTGATCAGATGCGTGAAATTCATTAGGAATAAGGTACTGGAAGTTGGGTTGCTCTACGTTTCTTCATTTCTGCGTTATGTGGGAAAACCAAGAGAGGGGCGAATTTCACCCTCCCCCAGTGAGGCGCGTGTTAACAGCAGTTGCGTCCGGGCCGTTCATAGTAAGTTTCTATATATTTTTTGGAGGGGTGGGAACTGAATAAGAATCTAAACTGAAATCGAGGCAGTGTGAGTTTCTTTGTAAGAAAAAAATAGACTCAATCTTGGGTGGAAAAATCCATTCCTTCATTCAGTTTTATTTTTCATAATTGCTTGTCAACAGTAGGGGTTTCCCACTGGAAAGCCCAACATGTTTGTGTTACCTATCGTCTGGTCAATTTCACCTTAAATCTGGGAGATGACTGTTACGAAATAAAACTGAAGTTAGCTCATTTACCACGCTGAAATCGACCATTATCGGAGGGAATAGAATACACTGAGTGTCCCCGAAATAAATGGGGCAAATGCGGTCGTATGTCTCGGATATATTACAAACACAGCCAGTAATCTGCCTTTGTTGGCGATAACCAAGTGGACGTTTCTGTTTCAAAATGGCAACCGAAGTTTGGTAAAACAACATTTGATGGTTCATGTATATTTTCGTACATAAACAAGATGAAATCGTACAGTAAGTCTAGCCAGAGTAAATGAATAGGGTACATATAACCAACTTTTTTGGGCTCTGACCGTTACTCATAGTTATAAGCTCGTCGAAAGCGTCGAAAAGCGTCGAAATAATAGCGAAATAAGCGATATAAGGTCGAAATAAGCGTCGATAAGCGTCGAAACACGGCCTGGTGGAACCAGGTCGATGTATATTTTTCTACTAACGTGCAGGTAGACTTTGCGTCCGCTTGGCAATCCTTTGGCATATGTATTCTCAAGTGCATTAAGAATGCACCCATATCCGCCAAACGCATTGTTTTATAGGATCTACAGGGTCTTTCATTAGAAATGATATTTTTCGTGAGTTTGATATTGACACTTTGTGCCTGCCAATTGCGACATGCGTGCACGATGATATGTGACATTGTTTGAATTGTTGTTATTTTGCAATTTGAAGCATCCTTGGGTGATGCTTTAGAGCTGCATGACAATCTGTTATAAGACGGCAGATGCCAGGTGTTCGTTTTTCCATCAAAGCTCCGTTTAAACCAGGACTAAAAAAGTACCAGCACGTGTTTTTATTGCAGCTCTTATGGGCTGCAACAAGTGACCAAACGGATGTTCAATCACGCAACACCAGCCCCGTTCAGGTCTGGAGTACCCGTTTAAGTTTTCCTTCGACTTTCCCATCAATGATACCAGCCCCGCACAACACTTTCTGGCCTCCTTGCTCCCGGCCCTCGCTTTCAACCTCAGGGTCACATGGTCCCTAATACCTCTCGTTCTGTCTGTTTAGTTTTTACTTTAGCATAAACCATTTTTCATCGCTCCACCGAACGTGTTCTTGTAAACCTTTTGGTTTTTCAAGAAACCAATCACGGTATCTTAAAGCTCCGCAATCAAGAATGTTCCTGTTTTCTGTTCCCTGGTGAACGGGCTGCTCCTTCGTTGTGCTCGATGAGGTGATTGCGGAGCCATTTTGGAAAGTCATTGGACGCCTGGAGTTAATTAATAAGGTGAATGAAAAGATAAGGTGAAAATGCGCAAAAATATGATAAACACACATTTCACAAGACTTTAAGCCATATGCAATAAATGAAACATGCTCAGACATGGTTGGCATCACACCGTCTGAGAGACAGCAATCTGTTTTCTTCTAAAATCCAAAACTTTCCATTCAGCGCTAAATGACTAAATCCTTCACACATGTCATAAATTAGCATCCATTACAATGAATTAGCATGTAAACACAAATTCAAAGAATTTTGAGCAGAATTGAAGGGATTGTGGCATCTTGGACAAATACCGGAATTTGACGTAATTAGGGGTATTTTTAGCTGAAAATCATGAAAACGTCCATTATTTATCTAAAAATGCACAATAAGCGCAATATTTTGATTTTTAAAATGCTTCTCTAGGGTAAGAAATAAACATTTGTATGTTGATAACGTTATGATCTGGCAACTACTACCATATTCAATAAGCTCCAAAGGCCTGACTAATTACCCACTGTGACGTCAGCATGTCGTCACGCCAACAGCTGACAACTGCGGCCGGCTGCTTGGGTACATTTTGGGTATATTTCAGGTAGGTTTGTATCTTTTCTTTACGGAAATTTTGAGTTTCAAGACAAATGATATATTGAGTACCGGGTTTTCCGGCATGCTTTAGAACTTGGCTATCTCAGTAAGAATCACGTTATGAAGGTGCTACATTCCCTTTAAATCAAAATTAACGTTTTCTTAGTATTCTACCTATCTAAGCTAAACAACTTAAAAATATCAGTTTAAGTGAAAGACCCTATATGCATCTTATAAAGGACTATTTTTTGAAAGTAAAATAAAATGACGGTGAGTTTATTAAAGTTGATAGAATATGAAATATCTCTGCGGCATTACTAAATCTGGCGAACGCTATCCTACGACTTGAGTTTGCATATTTGTTCATGATTTCCCTGCCATCAGCAACCTTTTTTATATCACAAGTATTACGTCACATTGGTGGTACTACAAACCTAAGTATGAAACGCTTGGGTGTCACATCATATCGCCGAAATGAATCTAGAGCTGGGCGCTTTTTGGGGACAGGTTTGAGACTGAAGCTGTCTCCCGTCCGTGTCCGGACCCACCCTCTGTTGGTGGTGTGGAGAATGTTGGCTGGCACACCCGCAGAACTGTGACTCAGCCCTGGGTGGGGAAATGCTGGTCACGACAGCTCCTCCACTCTCCACTCCCCCTCCACTGCCTGGTGTGTCTGGGCGCGCCGAGCGGCGGCCGACTAATGCAAAACTCCGCCCTCAAACCGCTCTCTTAGTTCACAGACGGTGAGTATTGGAACAAAGAGACAGGTTTGTGGCATGCACTTTGAGAGTAGTAGGTATCTCAGGTCAGACCCCGTTATAAATATGCATCAATATCTTTAACACGCGCATTGACGGGGGGGCGGGTACCCACCCCCTCGGGTTTTTCGAAGAAAGCAAAAAAACGGCGGCGCGTAGCGCTGCCATACTTGGCATACCTTTTCCTCATCATTTTTACAACTTTTGTGAAAATTTTAAGGTTAGGTCATCTCAGGTCAGGTCACCAGTACAGGTCAAGTGACCTGACCTAAAAAAAAATTAAGACAGCATAAGTCGGAGCAGGGTGAACTTATCCGATTGAAACTCATATCACATAATGGGCCCACCGAGTTCTCTAAAATATGTTCCGGTATTTTAGATATCAATGACCTAAGGTCAGGTACGAGGCATGACCTCTCCATTGGAAATACATGGGAAAATGGTTTTTACTGAACAACTCGGTAACGGATGGTGATACAGCGTTTATTTTAGCTGCATTAGACTTGCCGTGGCTTTGCAGTTCTAATGATATGCATTTTATATATTTTGACCCTGACCTGACCTCAGGTGAGGTCAAATCCTTGATTTGACCTAGCAAGGTCAAATTATATATCATTCGATTCGGCTTGCTGCGAGGATTCATTAAGTTTAAGTCGTTTTGCTCTATCTTTACTTGTTCAGATGTAATGGCCGAAAATCTTAATTTACATGTTATCCCTATGACAACATGTTTTGACCTCTCGTGACCTTAAATGTGACCTGATAAAAAAATGGTTCAAATATTTTCGATGGAGAAGTGGATGGGCTACCCAACGCCGTTTACCGTTTTTTGCTACCTACCGTGGTTCTTGAGATTTTAGGGGCGGGTACCCACCCCTCTCGTCAAAGCGAAGGTGGCTCAGACCCCCGTCAATGCGCGTGTTAAGCCACACCAGGGGAAGAATCCAAGCTAAAAATGATTTTCTTTGATACCGCTTTGCAATTTTATTCCGCTGAAGGACTGTCGTCATATTATGATCCCAGTCAGGCCAATTGCAGCGTTTTAGGTTGTCAAAGAAAGCAATGTCAAACATGAGGATACTACATGGCAGATTTATATCATAACCACCGTGCACCTATCTTTCAGAATGGCTGTAAGTGAATGCATTGTGTGACCAAGTGCTCCGCCTGTTCTGGGAGGATTTTTTTAGTTTTAAGGAATTGTTTGGTTTAGCTATTTAGTCTACTTTCATGACTACCTTTTCCTTGTTTCTTGGTCTTATTTAATCCTTCATTCTTTGTTTAGTTTATACTGTTCATTTCATTGCCAATACATACAAAAAGTAGAAAGGGCGCATTCATAAAGAAAACACAAAATGTAGGTACAATAAAAAGTTGCAGGTTTATTGAGTATTTATAGTTTCCTTACCTCTAAATTTGTACAGCATTATTAAATATACATCCATTATCTTGCTGATTCTCGACACGTCACGTCTCCATCTTTAAAATGAGTCACCATACAACGCACAGTGAGGCATCAGTTGAATCGATCCCACACGCCACTCCGGGTCGGCCGAGCAGATGGGTCACGTCGCAGAATACACACCCAGCCTGCACGCGCGCCCTTCACCTGTCCAGCCAAATAGGGCGGCCTCGTTCTTACAGGAGAGCGCTAACACGACCAAGTGTTTTTCAGGGGATGACGTGGCCACATGGTTCTAACGCCAGGTTTCAGTGGATCTGACTCGTGGCTGCTGGACTCCGCTGGACTCGCCTCTGTTAGTGGGTTAGCCCGCCACCGCCGGAGGGAGGGGGTGATGAGAAACTGGCAGGAGGAGCCACACCGCTCCCTGGCCTCTGACAACTGGCTGCGACAGCTACAATGACGTCATCTCCAGTGCCAGTCATTGTACGGGGTGGACAACGCTATTTGAAATTAATCCTCTACTTCCACATAAATAAATATGTGTGAACAATCGCAGTGTTTGCGTGAGTAACGACTCACCTGCGCTGGCGGACTCATCTAAGTCGCCTAAAAGCCCAGCATGCTGCCCTTGAATTAGGTTAGGAGGTGGGCTGGGCCGTCATATTTTGTGAGATTAGGTACGGAAATTGTATTTACTTGGCTAGGGAAGTCACTGTACTTTTCCCCAGCTCGTAAATGCCTGAAATTGCCTGTTCCTTCTTTTCAGTCCAATTCCATGATACACACGTCACATACACGTCGAGCGTGGCTATGCACGAAAGGAGATCAGAATGCAACTCTTGCTCGCGGAAGAGCGGTGGCTTGTGCGTTCCATACTTTGTGATGGAAGCGCCTTGTATTCATTTTTTGGACTACATCTCGTATTTTCCTGTACAGACTGATCTCTAACAGAATCTACAATTTGTAGCTGTTATAATCCGTATGGTATGCACCAAATTATGTACTTCATAGGCCGATTCAAGAGGCAAAGCGGAGGCACTTTCCATCCCCTGATCGACCCTCGGCGCCCCTGAAGTGATTGCGGCCCCCTCTGAAAGGTCCGTGGCCCCCCAATGTCGCCTCCCCACTCCCCGTCTCAGGATGCGAGTATTGGCGCCCCCGTGATTGGATTTGGCGCCCACCGGATATGTTTTGTGGCTCAAATGTGGCGCCCCCTGGTCAGAATCGATCCCCTCGACCTGTTCCCCCTATCCCAAATCCTCAATTCGCCCACGGTGTCATTTTCCTATCATCCTAGCAGCTCCTGGAAAGAGGTGCCAGGAGGGCATGTACTAGGCTTGTCATCATACAATTACAAAATCACTTTCAACGATAAAAAACACTCCAGCGGTAAGATCTCAGGTGCAGATTCTCAGAGTTCTACCCGGGCATTCCCAGGATTCTCAGGTTCTACCCGGGCATTTCCAGGATTCTCAGGTTCTACCCGGGCATTCTCAGGATTCTCAGGTTCTACCCGGGCATTCCCAGACACAATAAAATGACCCAGAAACAGTAGCACACCTGGCAGCCGAAGCTAACTATTCCACTAGCTTTCTTTTCCGACGCATCTACTTTTGATCCAAACACTCTCCCACGACGCAGCCATTGGCTCTCCAAGTCCAGGCACCAGCACGTCTTTGATTAAGCTCCGATTGGGCTCGTACGATAAGAGGTAAAACCCCATCTTTTGCATACCCTGAAACGTCTCGTACACCTTGCGGTAGAACGGCATATTGAGTTCTAGAGGAAGATAGTGTTGCAGGTGCAGCTCCAGAGCAATCTGCTGCACGTTTCTTGCCAGGGTGGACTTCGACCCCAGCGCCACCTGTTGCTGCAGAATCCCCCATTCGGTGGACTCCACGTCCATCTTGAGGTAGTGAACCTGTCGTCGGCTGTGCTCCAGCTGCTGTAAAAGCGTCTCCAGCGTCAGCAGCCTCCAGCCGTTGCGGGCCTCCACGTAGTCCTTCCCGGCCACGCCGTAGCGGAAGAAGGTGATGGTGCCGTTCTGTGAGCCCGAGTGCAGCGTCAGCGACGGATCCAGCGCGATGACGTCACAGCCGAAGGCCTCCATGTCCCACTCGAACGTCCAGTCGCTGAAGATGCCGACCGAGTAGACGAGGCAGCGCTGCCTACCTTCCAGGCCGAACTCCGGGTCCAGGCAGGCGAACTTGTTACCGTCTATAACTGGTTCGTAGTCCATAGTCAGCATCTGCCCGCAGACGCAAACCCGTATCAAAAATGTATCGGACTCCACCGGAAATACACTCTAAATGGCTGCCATGCGGAACAAGAGGTCACAAAAATAAGTAATATTCCTCAAAGGAGGTTAACTGCTATCCCCAAGATGAATAAGTCTGTCCGACCAAAAAGGGCATTTGGAGTCGCAAGAGAAAGGAAATGATTATCCCCAACACACTGAATGAATCGGCTAGGCACCAGATTGGGATCCTTTGCTAAATTGAAGGGATTATTTATATCTCGACAGTTCGCAGCGTCAGTTTCTAAAATGTTCAATTGTCTGGCTGCGCACGATTTTCCTAACCAAACTGTTAAGATGAGAGGCTTTCTGAACTGTGTGCGGTACCTAAGATAACCCCATTTTTAAAATGGGGCGCCTAAATATGCGAAAAGCAAAGTTTTTGTGTAAACCTCTGCCTACCTGTCACTCATTTGGAGGTCCCCTGTACCGACTCCCCGGCCCAGAGTATAAGAGGTACACTTGGGCACCACGAGCAGTCCCCTGCTTTTACCCACTCGTGAATTCTATTCCAGATGAGATGCGCGGAAAGGTTCTGCCAACGCTATGAAATTTAGTTTATCCGGTTTAACCATATCAGTTGCAAACTGTGCTTGTCATCGAATAATCTAAACTTAGTGACTTTGTAATCATTCCATCGCTGCTTGGGATTTTTAGTCGTCCGACGTGGATATCTATGTAGTGTGTTGTGGGGCTCTGGTTTTCGTTATGCTAACTGGTCGAAACCCTTACCAGGTTTTATGGTCGATTTCTCCTTGTCACCTGAGAGTTCAAGTCTGTTCCAGAGTTTAATGGACCCGACGTTTAAAACACGTATGTTTAATCGTGTCATGAGCATGTATATATATATATATATATATATATATATATATATATATATATATATATATATATATATATATATATATATATAAATATATGATCTCATCTGGAATAGAATTCACGAGTGGTTAAAAGCAAGGGGACTGCTCGTGGTGCCCAAGTGCACCTCTTATACTCTGGGTCGGGAGTCGGTACAGGGGACCTCCAAATGAGTGACAGGTAGGCAGAGGTTTACACAAAACTTTGCTTTTCGCATATTTAGGCGCCCCATTTTAAAAATAGGGTTATCTTAGGTACCGCCACAGTTCGAAAGCCTCTCATCTTAACAGTTTGGTTAGGAAAATCGTGCGCAGCCAGACATTGAACATTTTAGAAACTGACGCTGCGAACTGTCGGATATAAATAACAATTTTATTGCTCTATTCGGTCTTGATGGATCTTTGGAACGCCTTGCTGCGGGTAAGTTTCATCACTGACCGTCCTGTTCCGTACATATTTCCCATGGAAAGGTTTTGTTCTGGAAAAAGTTAGCGGTGTTTCTCAATGCAGAAAACTTGATTTACCCTTTTTGCTGGAATGATCTTTCAAAGGAAACTATTTTTAAGTCAGTAATGGCTTATTCCTGAAGTCCTGCCAGTTTTCTCAACATTCAGTTTTCTCAAATCTCCGTTTTCTTAATCGTGTCGGAATTTAGAACCCCTGCCTAGACTTCTCGGAAGGGTAGGATAAGTAAGCGAATATGAATTGTGGCAAATTAATCCTATTTTCGCGTTCAATTAAGTCCACAGGCCTTCACACCGCCTGATATCACCATTTTATACTGTTCATTACATTACACAGCACAATTGTTTTGGATCTGAGAGCGTTAAATGCATGTTTCACCTGGAATGCGATCAATTTTACACCACACTTATCTGCAAAGTTACGCTGCGTTTAGAAAGCGGCGCTTCATAGAAAGCGACGAGCGTCACACAAAAGAGGTGCAGACACCGACATTGATATCCAGCGTATGATTCACTCAATTCCAGGCTGGAATTACTAACCAATAGCCTTTGAATCAGTTATTTAAACACATCTGATTGCTACCTTTTAGTATTTATCAATATTCACTTTTAAATTAGTTTTTGAGAAAATGTCCATTTTATACGTACAATCAGCGAAAAGACACTATTTCGTTACCTGTAATATCGACACTCAGATCACATTTATATTCGGCACTCACATCTCAGTTCAGATTTAACTTTAAGTCGACAGATAGAGCTGCAACGTATCGGAAATTAAACTGCAATGGATTTTACACCTTGTATTAGGGAGACTAAAAAAGACAGAGAACTTAGACTAAATGTCATTGAAAAGACTCAAACGCGCAGGTGAAGCGCCATAAGACATGCAAAAGGAGATTCACTCATAGGCATGATGATGAGGTCGTTAGTGAAACAATGGTATTGCTACATGATTGCAATACGCTCCTGGGTATGTTTTGCAACGACGCTGAAATTTCTACGATCTCAGATAAGTTCAGTGCCAGCTGATGGCAGATTATAGGTTCAGTCCCAGTCAATGGCAGACAAAATCACCTGGGGCGGGGCTATGGCTTAGCATTTAGGGAGGATTTATTCGTAAACCGAGTATCACCGCGCTCGGTGCGTGCTTTGCACAGTAAAGCCGTCCGTAATAATATTGAGAGCAGTTGACATGTTTGAATGCTGTGAATAGCATGAATCGTGATAGATCAATACCCTTTCATTTAATTCATTAACGGAGACGGTTTCAGCAACTCAAAACGGGTGGGGGAATTCAAATGTAATTGGGTTGTACTCTAGCGGAATTAATAGACTGCTTACTGGACAGCCGGGGGAAATAAAAATAAGCATACCATACTGCCAAATCTATATTATTTGGCAATACATCTCAAAAGCGTGCTCAGGTCTTGTAATTAAGGAGTATCATGCATGTGCATGCGTATTTTAGTCTACTAAATTCAATAGATGGGACAAGCATTCAACACCCGAGTATACGGCACAAACTGAGCTATCCGTAGAACTCGATTTAGATCTCAAATATACAATACATCTTTGATAATGTGTTTTCCTCCAAATTTAGTGTGCAAAGTTCAAAAGCTAGTTTCGAAGCTTGAACCTAAACTTTTTCTTCCAAAATGTTAGTGTGAACTACAAATTACCCCGATGTAAGACGGGGCATAATTCAAATATCTAGATAAATTAGACAAAAAAGAAAAGAATTAAAAAGGACATAATTCAAAATTCTGAGAAAATGTTTCCAGATGTCATAATACTGCAGCCGGGGGATCGTTCATGGGTTCGTTTATTTCACCCACAAAAGTTTCAAACATACGAGTATGATTCCAGCCCTCAGAACGGACAACAACGACAACGACGACGAGATCGGAAAAGCTGCCCAAATAGAAGCCGTAACTTACTTCGTTCGTCAACGGAATCTCACGATAGAGATACATTCATCCAGGGGTCGAAAAACCTACCATTTTGGCATTCTAAATGGTGACAGCCCAAGGTGGGCAAGGTGACAAAAATTACTCGACATGTTTCTTCCAGACCAATAACGGAGCAAACCACCAAAATTGGCAATTGTAGTTTGAGCTCGCAATGTTTTCAACAACTAGAATGGTCCAGGAGTATCCTTTGGCATCTTACTAACGCAAAACGTGCCACACTTTGCAGCCTGGGCTGGTGACACATTTATGGTTCGACGTTTTCAATGGTGACACACTGGACACTTTTTGGCCCTGCATTCATCCTTGCGCTGATCAAGGTGAAAATATAATTTAGAATCCCCTGGGTTTGGAATGGACGGATAAAGGTTAAGAAATATGTAAAGCACCAATACCAGGAACACATTTATGCACGTACAACATTGCCATCTTTACACCATTTTACTTGTATGCCTTTTAGACACTAACAATATGCATCTTTACTTACTGTTTTACTTTCCTCTATCCGCCTTCAATGCTTTGTTACATTATACCATTTTCCTCCATGTGAAAGATGTCACGCAGTATCTGACGTTTGCTAATATATTCAACAACAAAAAACTGGTAAATATGTCTACTTCACCATATAGCTCTAGCACTGTATCCACTATTGAATTTTGGATTTAACATGACTGAAAGATCTGACAGTTTTGCGACAGTTATCTATCAGTACGTATTAGATTTCTGAAAATAAAAAAATAAACAAATAAATCTGGAGAATATAAGAAACGGCTGAAAAAATTTATATTTTCCACGTCCCTGACCACAATTCATCAAAAATAGTTTTTTGTTTGAGAATTGATTTCAGGGTGAGGAAAATTGATCTCATGTTTGTTTATTTTAATTGAATGACCAGACTTTTATATCTTTGAGGGGAGGGGCGAATTCGCCCCCACCCCTTGACAGGAATATGGGTAGCCAGGAGCTTGACGGGAATAGGGATAAAAATGGATACAGGAGGATCATCATTTCAACCAGAGGCCTCGTTGGGGATCCTTGGATTTGGAATGTTTCAACACCCTAAACGGAATCCTTTCCCTCATAGATTTAATATAACCATGTCAGTGTCAACATGTCTGTAAGTCTCGCTCCAATGTTATGCTTAGAAATTCTCAAAGACATTCAGTTCAATTTTGTTAAAGGCTCTCCTCTTTCACAACAATACATTTTCTGTTAGATTTAAGATATATAGTAAATACATTCTTCTTCATACTATGTTTCCTTAACTGGCGGGAGCAATATCCATTATCGTAACTTGAAAGGTAGTTGTATGCACGTTTAGATATGATATACAAGATGTGGTATACTGTTTACGCATCTTGTACATAAACATGTGAGCGTGGTAAGCTGCATTATTACACTTCTGTGCTGCTGGCATAAGCTACAGCTTTTATGAAACGGGGCCCAGGATGTCTCCACCACAAGCTTTACATGTTTTATATACAATTTGTCCAAGTCGTTCCAAGTTCGGTTTTTGGAGTCGGAATCTCACTAAAGTCACCAAGGGACTTGTCACGGAGACCCCGACCCCACCACCCGAACGAGCAACTCCCACAATGAAGGGTTAATTTAAAAGCCAAAGTTTAACATCTCCCAAAGCACAGGGACGGCCGCCCGCTCAGGTCACCCTCTCACCAGTCAGGTGCCAGCCGACCTACGTCGGGTTAACTATTGAGAGCCGGAGCGTCTCAGGGATACCGATCCCAACCCTGGACATGTACTGTCACTGCATGCTTCTGAGCAGCGGGCCGGAGCCCAACGCTCTGCCAACTGAGCTGCCGGGGCGTCGAGTTGCTCTGTATGTTGACGGGCAAGTTCAAGGTTAGGTACATGATTTCATACTGTGGAGTGTCAAGTTGAGCGTGTTTATCACGATCAAGTAAGTGAACCTCCTGACGCTCATAATAATATAAAGGTGTAATAATCTCGAAAGGGCTTATTAACCCCTTGCCCCGGTGGCGGGTACGAGCCACCTTCGCCATGGTGTGGGGGCTAAAAAAGACCCCTCACGATCTCAAAAACTAAGAGACCTAGAAAAAAGCGCAAAACGGCAATCGAAAGTTTTTCAAAAATGATATCGAAAATACTTCGGTCATTTTTCTTGTCAGGTCAATATCACGGTCACCAGAGGCCAAAATAGGTCAAAATCGCTAATATGAGGTGTAATAAAAAAAACCTCATATATCTCAGGAATTATGATAGCTAGATACATTTTTCTAACACCATTTGAAAGCTCTTGAGTTGCTCTTTCATAACAATGTCATTGATGTTCGTGTCAGGTCAAAGCCTAGGGAGCTACAGGTCACTGAATATTGGGCATATTCTTGGGAATGTCCATTGGCACCCATGCATAAGGGCGTTTCCCTTTTCGCTAATAACTTCCAAACCAAACAAGATACAGCCATAGTTGATGCACCATTGCAATCCTCTCGTCAATACGAATCGAATGATATATAACATTCCTATGCCAGGTCAAATCTAAGAATTTGGCCTGACACAGGTCGACGGTCTGACCCAACTTGATCTGGTATAGTCATGATGGACATCATTTGACTTGCAGTTACTATACAAACACTTTGGTGACAAAATAAAAGTTCTATCTTAGTTTATTTAAAATTTATAGAGTAAAACACCAAAAAGTTTTTTTGACCTAAGGTGACCTCTTAAAGGCAACAAGTCAAAATTTTGGGCATCAACTTCAGAAATGGACTAAGAACAGGTCGTAACCGATGTTTGAAGTTGATTCCATACATACTTACTGAGAAAAGCTCATTTCATGATTTTCCTCATGTATTTACAATGAGGAGGTCATG
The DNA here is from genome assembly GCA_034440635.1 of Lepas anatifera. Lineage (NCBI taxonomy): Eukaryota > Metazoa > Arthropoda > Thecostraca > Lepadidae > Lepas > Lepas anatifera. The sequence goes on from JAOTON010000149.1 coordinate 159,678, forward strand.
CTCTGCACATGACCTTAGGTCACCAATATAAAAAATCCCGGAACATATTTTGTAGCTCCTGGTGAGCCCAATATGTGGTATGAGTTTGGACTTGATCGATTAACCCTTCTTTTAGTTATGCGATCCTAAGCATTTTTGAGGTGAGGTCACTTCACCTGGCCTGGTGACCTGACCTGATATGACCTTGAGCTGAAATTTTCAGGAAAGATGTAAAAATGATGAAGGAACAGCTGGACCAAGTTTGGCGGCGCGCAGCGCCGCCGTTTTTTGGTCGCTTCGGAAAAACCCGAGGGGGTCTAAAAAGACCCCCCAACCGGGGCGAAGGTTAAAATTCCAATGTCCTATCTTCATCAAAATAAAGTTTGCATTTGAAAGATTGTGAAAACCTGAACACCTGCAGTTGAATAATTAAAATATTATTCTAACTAAGACACGACCTGGAAATATTAATATACCCTTTTGGCATTTTTACAATTTTCTATAATTATGATCGTTAGGCGGTTAGCAACTCACGTGACTTTTCTAGGGGAAATCCGGTTATGTCATCCTCAAAGTGACGAAATATAGCCTATTATGATTGTTTTTCCTTATAAAAACTGTTTCACGATTGAAGCCATTTCCTGCACACCATTTAGCTTAGATCCAGTGCTGCACCCGAGCACGCAGCTTCCAGACACCGGAGCAACGTTATTAGTTCTAAACAGAAACGTCGGGACCTCTCACGCGTGCTTCTCACCAGTTGTCCTCCGAAGGATGCTACCTTGTGGCAGACCTGGCCGCTGGGACGAGTTATGTAGCGGAAGAGATCGCTGACCATGGTGGCGCTGTCGGCCGACATAGGGGGCAGCAGGTTCGCCGCCACTCCCGGCGCACACTCTGGCGTCTCCTGGCTGCTGATAAACAAACCACTGGTAAAAGGACGGTGGCACCTTGGTGGAATCCAGGAATTTAGTGTAGTTAGGGGTACTTTTAGCCAAAAATCATGAGAATGCCCATAATTTCTCTGAAAAAATTTAAAATATCTTGATATGTTGATTTTTAAAATTACTCCTCTAGGGAAGAAAATAAACCTCTGCCTGTGGATGACGTCATGATCTCGCAACTACTACCATATTCAAAGGACTTCAAGGGTTTCAAATAGCTGATTACTCACCGTGACGTCAGCATATGTCGTCACACCAACAGCTGACAACTGTGACCGGCTGCTTGGGTACCTTTTGGGTACATTTCAGGTAGGTTTTTAGCTTTTCTCCACGAAAATTTTTAGTTCCATGGCAAATGATACATTGAGTACCGGGTTTTCCGGCATGCTTTACAACTTGGCTATCTCAGTTAAAATCACATTATAAAGGTTCCACATTCCCTTTAAAGGTGTGACGCTTTCTATATTCATTATATTCTATATCATATGATATTCTATTATATTCTATTCTATATTCTGCTAGCGTTCGTCAAAGTGTCGCACGACCTCACTTGGTGCGGAAAAACAAGACTATGTAATTTGTTGGGCAAAGTACAATACCTGGACGTATCTGATGTACTCCACTCCCAGAGTAAACGAGCAGCAACGGGAGAGAGGAACTCAGTGTTAGGAGAAGAAGTGAAGGAATTCCAGCCATTATTTACAATGGCTGATGTTTGACAACACATCATGAGCTGGTTTCATATGGCGTTCCCAACTTGACCGGGAAGGTTTTTTAAATATTATTTTGCACGTATTCAGGTCATCGCCGGGACTTGAATTTGGGACACCTGGCTTGGAAGACGGAAACTATTGTATATGGGTGTCTAACGAAGTAAACAGCATCGCACTTTGAGCATCTTGCGTATGCTAAATTGCGTTGAATTATACGTGCCACTTTGCTTATCACTTAGAAGGGAGCAAGTCAAAGATACAAAATATATAGCCTTTGACAGTCCTCATAAGAAGCACACAAGTTACCTAAGCCGCAGCCAACAAGGATATGGTAAATTACGACCTGCACCGGCCCTTTGCCTGGCGCCATTTGCCAACAGGAGGGAATTATTATCACCGCACCATTATGATTAGAAAATCAAAACAGGAAAATTTAATGTTATACTTAACAAGTGAACGTTCCAATGGTGAAGTTACAAATATGTACTCTAACATTACTGGCAACTTATGGAACATGACGGAATATATATATATATATATATCTATATATATATATATATATATATATATATATATATATATAAGTACAAAGCATAAGTACCGAGGCGCAGGGTAACATACCGGAAGATCGGGTCGTCTTCCTGATTGGGAAGTACGGCGAAGCAGAAGAGCAGCAGACCCGCAGCCAGCAGAGTCGCCAGGAGAGGACGTCTGGAGTGCTGGAACTTCATCACGCAGGCGATCTAGGTGAGCTGCCCCATGTCCACCTCTGTGCCAACGGGCCTGCGCCGTTCTACCACCACACTACCATCTCTCGGTGGATTTCCGGTCAGCCACCATCTTCAACACTGTCTGAGATGACGTCCGTTTCCGCCTGGCCTACCTCAAGCCCCTGAGCTGGAGCTCCACTGCGGCAGGTGTGGTAGGACATTGTCCGGCCCGCGTTCCAACCTGGTGACGGTGGGTCCGGCGGGCCGAGGTCAAAGCACGCAGCGGTCGGCGACACCGCCGTTGCCATGGAAACGGAGCCGCCGGGCAGCAGCGCTCGGGAAAGTGGTCTGTTAGGGCTGACAATAGAATACACATATGTAAATAAGTTCAGCTAGTACGGCAGTTTTAAGAGTTTGGAGTGCCGTTTTGAGTGTGCTAGTCATGATGATTATGCTATATAAAACTAACCTAAAATTCAAAACCTATTTTTCTGACGAAGACACGGAGTTGCAATATTAATATACTCTTTGGCGTTTTCAATTAATTTAGATTACGAGCGATTATCGGTTAATTCTATACAGCATAATCATCACAGCTAGTACGTAGGTCATATGTGTATGAACCAAACATTACTCAAATTGTCGTGAAGGGAGTTTTCCCTAAAATAGTTGTTTACTTCTCTCTCAGCCAAGAAAGTGCACACACTGGGACAGATCGTGGGGGGGGGAAGTCCGGCCATCCTCCCCAGGGTGATAATATTTCACTTAGTTTTATTCAGCCGATTGTGGCCGATTTACTTCCAAAACACTATGTCTATTGAACATGTGGAAACCGGCCGCAAGGTAACATGAATTTACGAAGATATATATTACATACAAATACTATATTATATACAAAACTTATTAATAACAGAAAGCATACAGTAAGAGAGCTGGAATAAGTCCAACGAAAGCTGATGGCATCAAGTAACGCGGTCACTTTCAAATAGTCGTGCATTAATAACGGACTGTAAACTCACTATAGAAATATATTGCACATAGCCCGACAGTTCACTGATCCACTACTTTCTCAGGCTCCAAATGGTAGCGGAGAAGCGGTGACGGCTTGTTCAACCAACAAGTAGCGGAGGAGTGGGTAGCGGACTCAAAAATCTTTCCAAATCTCTACCGCTCCCTAGCAGAAGTTGTTTATATATCTACTCCATGCTTATACTTAACGGTTTGTACTTACCTGTCTGTACTGTACGGATTTCACCGAGTCTGAAATGTATGAAAGGCAAATCTGCACCTCTGTTTAATGATATATGTTTCAGTGAAATTTTTCAGCGCAAATACACCAATATAGGAACAGAGAGAGAGAGGGGGGTATGTGCTAAGTTATAAAACAGGTGATATGATATGAGACTAAGCGTGGCACTTTCCAATTAAAGCTGTTATGACAAAATTAGCATGTCTGATGCCAGAAGTTCCCTTTTCATTTATCGCACAATAGAGAGGTGCTTAAGATGAACATAGTATTAATGACGTTTGCTTTGCTTCTTACCGACGCGTTTGGTTTTCAACGTCCACAGATTCGTCTCAGAAATATTCACACACATATTCACAGAATATTTACCCATTCAGATGCCAGTTTGACAGGCAATGGACTTAAAATGTAACCGCGAAATATTGGTACCGAGGTTGTAATCGGTAAAACTGTGATTCGGTACCGTACCTGCCGCTGATTAACGCTGATTAACGACAAACAAACGAACAAACAGACAGGCGCCCGCTTTTTGGGCACTTCTCGCTAATCGTACCAAACATGCATTTTTAGTTGAGGTACTGTGGCACCATAGTTAGTGTGCCCGGCCAAGTATGACCATATGAACAGTTTCTGAATGATTTCCTATTATCAAGCATCTGAAGATAAACCTGCGTCAGAACAGGCGAAAAGTTATGGTCCTAAGAAGAGCGATGGACAGCACCTACAACCAGGGGCAGTAACAGGGTGGGGGCTAGCGTTCTCAATCCCCACGAAATTTCAGAGTGTCTATAATATCTGCACTGCCAGAGGCTGTTCCGAGGCAGTCCTGGGAACAGCTAGGCTCCAGCACCCTCCCCCCCAAATTAAATTATTGATCCGCGACTGTCTTTAGATATGGCAGAGCATTCCCGGTACTTGCCTCCTCTCTGGAGCTAGTTTTCAGCAGCTCTTGACTTTCTAGTAAAGTTGCTGGACATAGTCTTCCGTTGAACAGGGCAAAATATTGTTTTGCTGTAAGTGGGTGGTAATCAATTGCCTTATTTTCCAAACTGTTGGCATCAGCCCGCCACGCCAATACCTCGGGCATGCAATCCGATGTCACATTTCTTCGGAATCCGAGGCACAATGCAAATCGATATCGGATCTTTAATCTGGGCAAAATATGACCTTAGCAGTTAGCGCCATTTGAAGCCCCCGGCATGATCAGGAGCGGATCTAAACATGTGGTAGGAATTCCACGCACAATCGTGACAAATAATGTTTTTTTTTAGAAATTCAGCCAAAATTATATAAATGTGGGTACAATGTGGCCCCTGTAGGCCGGCATGCCCGGATTGGACCCTATCCACAGGGAATGGATCGGATCTCCCCCTGGATCCACCCGTGAGAACAATGATAGTGGATTGGTACTCGACTTGGAAACACTGAAACTAGGCGGCAAAAGCACCTAAAATAACCTGCATGTATCTATCCACCTTGTAACCTCAGAGAGAACCTTGAGCCGGTTGGCAACACACTCGAAAGCCTTGTTACCCAGCAAACGCCTGCACTGCGAACGGCGCCGATTGGTGCCACTCTGCACCCTGACCCCAGTCAACAACTCTGCAAGTCGCGAGTGGCACCTGCTGTTGCCATGCATGCTATAGATATCCTGCCCCATCTAACCATCGAGTTTTTAAACACAACGTATGGTTGTTGACAAGAACGTTGTCACCCGGCAACAAGTGTCGGAGTGGGGACTTAACTGAAGCTTTAACTCTTTAACACTGATACAAAATATACCTCTAAGGACAAAAAGAACTTCGGAATTGGGCTAATCGCACCCTTCCACTCATACTCGGAATAAACCTCGAAGTTCTGTTGGAACCCAGCCGAGAAATGATTTTGTGAGCAAAGGGAGTGGCGGGCCCCCGCCAGTGGGTGGTGACCCCCAGGTGTGTTGAGATGTAAAATATTGGTCGCAGTAAAATAAAATGCAAAATAACCTTTAGGAATAACACGCAATAGCTCGAGAGTAACGAAACATTATTGCAAAGTGAAAGATACAAGTGTACCAGAGAGCCCAGAGGAGCGCAATAACTGTTTCCTAGCATCGTATCGCGTCATTACCATCGGAAATGCCGGATCCACTTAAGGGTCATGTCCAGAACACTGAAAAGTTATGTTTACCGCTTGCTGAAATAACCTAGCAATGCGGTGACGCAGTGGTAGCGCATTGGTCCCACACGCTGTTGGGCGGGCTCAACTCCGGACGAGGATTCTCAATGAGGACTTCCTAGCGTCCAATGTATACTTCCAAAAGGCTCTAGGTTCAATGTTGAGAGCTTGTAAGGCCATATGACGACAGCAGCTGGTTCATTCTAAAGCTCCAAGAATTGTTCCCCTAGGGGTAATACCACAGACTTCTGACCGGGACGGCACGACGCAGGGGTTCGATTCCCATCGCTGACCGGGCGTTTTCGTGCCCTGGCTATCCTAGCGAAGGCCTCCGGAAATATCCTAAATACCAGATGTACACCCCCTGTAATTTGGAAACTGACCCGTTGGAGGTGAAGGAGATTATCAAAATAGGAATTTTGAAGATAAAACGTGATATAAATAATTTTAAGGGAACTAAATTCCTTGGATAATGCAGATTTTCCTCGCTCAAACGAAGCAGAACTAAATGTTTTGGTTGCCAAACAATCAACCCTTTGGCTATAGAATATGGAAAAGTATAGCATATTCCTATTAATGCTTAGAGAGTTTCCCTGAGTTTTATCAAAAATAGGTTTTGAAATTTGATATGGAAGATCAGTTTGGTGCTCATATGATATATAAAATTATTACAAATAGAGAGCCAATATATTTTTTTCACTGGGATATGACCATAGCTGCACAGTGAACATGTTTGTTGTTGCATAACTAGCACGTTTTTAGAATTACTTCCCATAAATTCAAAAGGCAATTTTTCACATACTGACATATCAACAAAATGGTTCAACTCACAAAACTGAACTAGCAAACTACCGCCTCCCCCCCGTCTACCTTGTCCCGCCCAGTTGACCTGCTGACAGTGTACAGGTTTGATGAGTGCCCAACTGTTCAACTGTGGTTTTCTGTTTGGGATTTCTATGGACTAAGACATTTTTAACATCTGCTACGTCTTTACGCAGTTTAACCCTTTCGTTCCTAGTGGTCGAGATCTCGACCACCAAAAAGACTTCAGGGCTAAGCTCGCCAAAGATTTCCAAATTCGGCAAAGTTCTCCACACTCCGTTGTCAAACGAAAGATGGACCAGGCTATCATCACAGCTGCAAAATTTTGTTCTGTCATGTTTAGGGGGAGTGGGGGGCATATCAAATCTGGATATATCTATCGACAGCCTTTGTGGGAAATGGCTACATTTGTTTCTCTCCGGCTATCAGACAAAGGTCATAATTATTGATTCATTTTAACTTGATGTGGTAGCCAGAGAGTCAGGCAGAACAACAGTATTCATTGTTTTGTTAGGGCTTCCATTTATCGTGACTTAGAAACAAACAGTTTTGGTGGTCGAATATTCGACCACTAGGAGGATATCCGTCAACTAGGTTCAGTCATAATTTGGTTTGGACATTCGGTAAATTTAGAGCCAAATGTGAGCAGGTATTGCAAAAACAGCCCGATTTTGAACATTTTGACATAGGCAAACGTAGGGGGGGCAAAAGGGACAGGCAGTGGTGGATACAAGGGGGGGGCTAGGGGAGCTAAACCTCCATCTCGAAATTTCAGAGTACCTATGGTAAATGCATAGCGGGGGGCCGATAAGAGGCACTGGTAGAAGAGGTTCAAAACCCCAAGCCCCTCCAGAAATGAAATCCTGGAACCGCCACTGGAGGCAGGTGATCCGTCTCTCCCTCCGTCGAAATTCCGCCCACCTGAAACATCATCGGGGCACTTATGAAAATTCGCTTTCCACCTCAATACTTTTTTAGGACGGGAGTATATGCTCCTCTGCGATAATATTTGGGCCGTGATGACACCTCCCCTTCCTAGGTTCAGGGGCGTCGCCACGGATATGTCCCGAGGGGAACGGACTACGATTTTGCTATGATGGGGGAGAGGAGAGGGATGGGAAGCGAACCCAAAACTCAAAGTTGTCTCGAAGGGCATTAAAGAGGCTGCAAACCAAGACTGCGTAAGCCCGTGCTTACAAAGGGCAAATAATGTAAAAATATGACTCGAGGCCCACAACTTGGGGATGTCCCTTCCTGGCTTCCAATCTGAGGAGAGCCGTCCCCTCCCCCGGCAATCATCAAGTCTGCGATGTGGAAGAACCGCTTTGAGTCGTACATGCAATTCCTGCACTTCCAGGACAACACAAAGCTGGACATGAGTGACCGCTACTCCAAGCTATGACCTCGGGCTGATCGCATCCACAAGAAATTGCTGGAACACTTCGTCCAGCAACATCACCCTACCTGTAAGATTCGGGTACGAAGTTTTCTGCTTGAACCAGGTCAATGGATATATTGTGGCGTTTGATCTCTACCACAACGTATCGATCATCTCATCTGCTCTACTGCTTTCGGTTAAGGTTCGGTCGCCTCTGTTGACCGATACTCAAAACAGGACCAAGCGTGAACCCAACTGCAAAGGCTAAATTATGTTAAAAATTACGAGACAATGGAGGCACAGATCAGCAGGATCAGCATGTCAACAGCTATCGCGCTTCAGTCAGAGGAAAGAATTTGTGTTTTCCGACATGGCGGGGGGAGTTGGAGTTCAGGACCCCTTCCTCAGCAGGCTGGAACATACATTATTTACAGCAGTCATGATGAGTTAGGTACTGTTTGGTTTGCGAAACTTCCTATTCCTTCTACGTGTGCTCGTGACTTAGGCTGAAAAACCATATATTATGGATACTTCAATTACGTCTCCTCTACTCTACCCCTCGATTTCGGGTTTCTCATAGGTTTTGTACCCTACCCCTTCCCCCATAGGTTTGTATTGTTGTGCTAGCGTCAACCCATCCAGGAACCCCCTGGGTCGGGAAGAGATCTCCAGCCCTGGTTTCCGATCTTTGTGGTGGTAGTTTCCAATAAAATTCTACCTCGGTCAGCTTGCAGAGGCACCCAAGGGTGCAGGTAGAACTGCCACGAGCAAGCCTGGGGGACACAGTGTGTGCTTTTGCACCAATTGGAATACAGATATGGCTCTGGGATCCCGATTTTGTGAGTTTAGTCCATAGCGGATGGGAGTTGCTGCGATATTTATTTCCAAAGTTGAAAATTTGGCCCGTTCCAAAGCATACTGGTCCTGCCCTGCAGAGACGGCGGATTCCATTTTCGAGAAGTGGTGCAAGACTTTCTGGAGGGGCGCCTTCCTCCCCAGGGGCGCCATCATCCCTTGGGGGCGCCTTTGCTATCCAAGGGCGTTCTGCAGAAACTCTTTGGACTCGGCATGCGAGGCCACTTGGGGTGGTTTATTTCTAATATTCCGAAAAATAGGTATTTTAGATTTCGCGAAAACTCAGTCGTATCGGATTTGTATCAGCAACAGAGTGGCATAGCCCAGTATTCTGTGATTTTCATAGCTTTGTTTGCAGTTATGACCAATGATATTGCAGACACCTCCCGCAAACATATGGCATGTGCTTTTCGTTGAAGAGTTCACAATATGGGTGACAGCGTCCACTACAGCAGCTGTGCAGAGGCGGCTGCAGCTTGACCTTGACTCATTGCAGCAATGGATCATATGCAATGGACTGAAATTTTCAAGTGCAAAGACAAAGTTCTATAATAGACATTGAGACTGAATACTCGATGTTGTAAATTCGCGGAAATCCGATCGACGTTGGAGCAGAAACCAGATTTATCGGGCTCACACTCGATAAACTTTCGTCTGTGCCACACCTGAATGATTTCCGCAAAAAAAATGTTTCGATACGCTGAAGATACTGAAGGTGTTGACGAGGATGAGATACGGTGCGGATAGAGAAATGTTTCTCATGCTATACACGTTATACGCTTATCGCCTATATATACGTTATACGCACGTTATACGCTCATCATTATACGCTACGTTATAAGCTTCTTATGCTATATAGATCACTTATTCGTTCGAAGTCCGAGTACGGCTTTATTGTGTATGAGGCCGCTCCTTGGTCCGCGAACAAGATTAGCGATATGTCCATCATCATGCTATCAGAATAGTAACAGGGGGGTTCTAAGCTTCACCCATAATGAGCATGATAGTGGAAATTAATGAAATACCGCTACAAATACGCAGTAAGATACTCGCTTTGCATTAAGCCATTTAAAACAATGTGGCACCTTTAGAACTTGATTTTAACTGAGATAGCCAAGTTTTAAAGCAAGTCGGAAAACCAGGTGCTCTATATATCATTTGTCTTGGAACTCGATATTTCCGTAGAAAAAGCTAAGACCTACCCGAAATGTACTTCTCATGTAGCTCTCGCCAGGCGGCCATTGTTGTGAGCTGCTGGTGTGACGACATATGCTGACATCACGATGAGCATCAGCCAATCGAAGCTCTTGAAGTGTTTCGGAGTATGGTAGTGGTTGCCAGATCATGACATCATCCACAGGCAGATATTTATTTCTTTTCCTAGAGGAGTATTTTAAAAATCAAAATATTGAGCTTGTACATTTGTCAAAGAAATCATGAGTAGTTTCATTATTTTCGGCTAAAAGTACGCCTAAGTACACAAAATTCCAGGATTTTACCAAGGTGCCACGTTCCCTTTAAAATCAGTCATCAACATGCCCCACATGCCAAACATTTTTTGGCGACGCCTACCTCTGTCAGATAGACAGTGGCTCGCGTGTTGCAACCCGTCATCCGGGAGTGAGAGTCTGTGCCTGGCTGGCACAGGTTGGTATCGACAGCAGCCTCGTAGAACCACATGAAGCAGCGGTTATTGAACCATAGCTCATCTCGACAGTTGACACGAGCACAGACCTACTCCAATAAAACAAAAATTTGCCTCCTGAACCGACGCGCCAGTAATTTATGAACTTGCGTGCGGAGCCGTTCGAAAGCCACGTCTGTTTCTATACAGATGGTTGCAAAAGAAAGTGACAATGGCGCAGGGCGTGCATTTGTTGGTGATGATGTTGAGAAGTTTTCTAGTTTGCCTTACGAAGGATCCATTTTTACTTCAGAGCTGTATGCCATTTTTTCTGTTTGGACCAGGTGTCTAAGCTGATGGCGAGGAAGTTTTTTTGTTCTTTACATATTTATTTGCTTCACATAATAATGCTCAACACCAGACTAACACCTCCATCACAAACTCCATCATCACGTCCGCAACACCTCCATCACGACCTCGACTCGACCTCGACCACGACCTCCATCATCACCTCCATTACCACATCCTTCACCACCTCCATAGTCATTTCAATAATCACATTCATCATCACGTCCATCATAACGCCCATCATCACATCCATCATCACCTCCATCATCACTTCATTCACTGCGCCACCTTTGAATTAATCCTAGGATGGCGAGGAAGTTAGCGATTTTTACCGATTCGCTGTCTTATCTACCGACATTGAAGCCATTTTATTTCTATAATGCGTCATCACCTTGGCGGGCCATGCTGACGATGACCGGATCTTCTGTGTGCACGAGTGGTCCAGTAGGAAGACACAGGCACTTTGGAGGGCTACCATCTCAGCCTGAAAACTCAAGGAGAACGAGCCTGCTGGTTGCCTGAGCTCATGCTGGGCTACGTCTGGTGACTCGATGAAGACCCAGCTCCCCCGCTCATGATCCCTCCGTGGACTGACCCGTCGGTCCACATCCATGTGGCACATCGAGTCAGGGAAGCAAGGTTGAGGAGAGCTACTCGCTTCTTCCGGACAGGTGGCGCTCCCGATGTCAGTGGGCCTACGTCTAGTTGAAATGTGACTCACTCTCCTGATACCCACGGTGGAAGACGTCGAGGAAGGAGAGACTCGATGGGGAAGGAGATGCGTGCTTGATCTCACATCTCTCTGTCCACCTGCCGCCAACTGGTCACCGGGGAGAGTCGAAAAGGCGCTGTCGCCTCCGCACATCTTCACAGAGGGTCTTCAGGCGGCAGCGCATGGACTTTCACCAGCATTCGGGTCGCGAGTACCCTCCTTCTGGCCGCTACGGGGGAGTCTTACCTCGGCTGGGGATGGGGCGGGTGCATCTTGTGACGATACGCGCTGATGCTTTCATTTTGCGTTCCAGCAGCTTGACAGGAAATGGCGGTGTGGCGTGGAGCCACGCTGCGGCCGCTTGCTCCATCGCTCCTCTCACGTAGCCAGTGGCGATGGTTCCGGAGGTGCTGTTCGTGCAACCCCCAGTTGCAGCCGGACAGTTGACGTAGGTAGGTGATGCGGGGGTGGACCTTCTCCCACAGTCTCTTACAGCGTGGACCGAAGTTGAGGAGCCGATCGATGGTGACGCCAAGTAGCTGTAGGGTGTCTCCAGCAGTGACAGACTTCCCGTCGACCTGAAAACTGAAAGGATCGGCGTCTCTGGCCCACTGGGACAGCACCAGTAATTGGATCTTGGCTCCTGATACTACAATTTTGTTCTGTCGGGCCCACTTCACGAGAGTGCCAGCAGCAGCTTGCGCCCGGTCCTTGGCGACTTGGATGTTGTTGCCCGTGCAGAGCGCCGCCGTATCATCGGCGTACATGTAGGGGGAGCATCCGGGAACCGCGCGGAGTGCGTCTACCAGCCGAGCCGCCCATAACAAAAATAAAATTGGCGATAAGACACTTCCTTACGGCAGGCCAGTTCGGAAAATGCGCTCACTGGAAAGCACGCCATTTAGTTACGCCTTGACTCTTCGGTCCCGGAGCCACTGCCAAATCCAGGCCATCGTGCTATTTGGCAGCCCCATCTCCAGTAGGCGAACGCGTAGCAGGTGGTGGTCCACTACGTCATACGCGTGCGCGAAATCAAACGCGACGAGGACGTATTTCCACGCGGTCTGTCCATCGGGAGGGCGGCTGTGTCTCGATTTAGGCATGCACAGTGCACGCTCACCTCTTCTCTTAAATGATGCGTCCTGAACTTGACCTGAAGATGATGGTTGAATGTACAAGGGGATGGTCAGTGACAAAATATACTTGTTTTATCAATCTGAATGGTCTTTTCACTTCGATCTGAACACTGCACATCATCATTAAACCGAGCAAATCACAGCCAATAAACGAGAAAAAGTGTTTTATTTTTATTTTAGTGGGTCCCATTTATCACAAATCACACATGCCTATTCCTGCCATGATTTATTTCAGCATTCAATCACATGGCTACCAAAATTCTCTTAACACCTCTCGAAATTTCACGGACAAGAGCAATTCTCCTGCGATTATTTTCAATGTCCTCTCATCATTATCTTACGAATCGTGGCCACGTGGAAAGGCAAAATGATGCTTATCATATTTAATATTGAAATAAACTTAACCCCTCTTCACAAATAGAAAAATCCTCAGATATGTACCTTTATGTTCAGCTGTTCTATGTTCCCAAGTGTCTTGCATTTCTCCATGACCTAGTGGCAGTTACAGTTTTTTTTAAGAGGTGCCGAAAAAATTATGGACTGAACTGTTTAGCAATTCATCGTTTCAAATATCACGCCAAATAGGCATCTTGCTTGCCTGGTACAAACTGTTATGGCTGGGGTAAGGAGGGACAGAACGTTGTTAAACATATTATCCACAAAGATGACGGCAACCGAAAACCGAATACCATAGGCGCACTTTGGGTGAAACGTTGATAGTAAAGTGCTCGCTCTGAGACTCTGCTTTCCCCCCACTTACCAAAATTTTAGATCCGCCCATACGCGGATCCAGGGGGCATAGGGGAAGGGCAGATGCAGTCTCCCCGATCGATCCTCGGCGCCCCCTGAAATGGTCACGGCGCACCCTGAAAGGTCGATGGCACTCGCCTGAAATGGCGCTTCCCACCCTCCCCCAGAATGCGAAAATCGGTGCTCACCGATAGGATTTTACGCCCAGCTGATAGGTTTTTTCCGGTCAAAAGTGGCGCCCCTGCTCCGGATGGCGCCCCAGGGGAAGGTGCCCCCCTCCGATTGGCAATCCTGGATCTGCCTATGGATCCGTCACTGTTCAAGAGCAAACAATTCACAGGAAAAGCAGGAAAAATGTCAAATGTTAGCGGGGATTGGTGCGGCCAAGGTAATTAATGATGCTAAAAAATTTTTTTGTTATGTGGATAAAATTATTTGGTGGCCACGCGGGATTGGAAAGGCACTCCTGGCTTCCTATGAAATGGGCAGTGTGCTAAAAGATTATTTCGTCAAGTCAATATCAAATTATCAACATTTAGTTTTATACAGGGCACTGTTCACTGCAGTGATACAAGAGTGCTGTCCTTTTTCTGTGGGTTTATGATAACCGGTAGGGATCGTTTTAGCCTCAAATATGACTTTTGTGGTATTTATTTGGCCATTTGGCGCCCCGGTAGCTCAGTTGGTAGAGCGTCGGGTTCGGGCCCGCTGCTGAGAAGTTTCCCTGAGACGCTCCGGCGCTCAATCGTTTGCCCGACGTAGGTCGGCTGGCAACTGACTGATGAGAGGGTGACCTGAGCGAGGCGGCCATCCCTGTGCTTTGTGGGAGGTTACACTTTGGCTTCTAAATCAACCCTTCATTGTGGGCGTTGCTCATGCGGGTGGTAGGGTCGGGGTCTCCGTGACAAGTCTCCTGAGGACTTTAGTGAGACTCAGACTCCAACAGCCGTACTGGGAAGAACTTGGACGAAATAAAAAAATTTAGCGCAAAAAAATTTGACCCCTTTGGCCTTTTCCAAACCCGGTTTTGCCTTTTCCCGTCGAAAAAAACGTGTAGACCTGGGCAGCATCTCTAATCTTTAGAACAATGAATAACAAAAATTGGGAGACATTTTTTAACACTAGCACATCTAAATTGTATTAACGCCACCTCCAAATAGGGTTTGATCCCCAAAGACACTATAATGGCCAGCATAAGAAAATCTCCCCCCCCACTGAGAGTTCCATAAAAAATTCTCTGCTTTGTTCTCCAGGGGGTGCCATTCCTATCCATGGGTGATTATTCTTTCCAGAGGGGCGCCTTTTCTTTCCGGCGGGGGAGGGAGGGGGGCGCCTTTTGCTATCTAGGAGTGTCTGTGCTAACCGGGGGGCGCATATGATATCCAGGGACGCCGTTCTTCTGTCTTCTTCGGAGGCGCCTCTGCTGTCCAGGAGGCGCGTGCGCTATCCAGGGGCGCCTATGCTATCCAGAGGCCCAGATCCTTTACTCAGGGGGCGGGGCGCCTTTTACTGTCCAGGGGTGCCTGTGCTAACCAGGGGCGCATATGCTATCCCGGGGTGCCGTTGCTCTTCTTTAGGGGCGCCTCTGCCGTCCAGGGGTGCCTATGCTATCCAGAGGGTGTCTTCTGTCCATAGGGCATTTCTGCTATCTGGGGCGCCTTTAGTATCAAAGGGCGTATTTGCTGTTTTGGGGGCGCCTATGCTATCCAGAGGGCGCCCGTGTTGTTCAGGGAGCGCGATTGCTATTCAAGGGAGCTTATGCTATCCAGAGGGGTGCCTTTGCTCTATGGGGAGGGCGCCTCTTGTTGTACAAGAGTGCCTGTGCTAACCAGAGGGCGCCTATGCTATCCAGGGGCGTTGTTACCCCTCAACTGGGGGTGCCTTTTCTGTCCAGGGGCACCTCTGCTGTCTAGAAGCCGCCTTTGCTATCCAGAGGGAGGCCTTTTCTCAAGGGGGGTGGGCGCTTTTTGCTGTCCAGGGCGCAGCTTTGATGTCAGGGGGCGCCATTCATATTTTAAAGTGTATTTTATTTTACACAGAGGATACTACCTCTCCAGATAGGCGACGTGTCTGATTTTCTCTTGACCGGCCGGGGGCGCCGGCCAAATCCGGGGGTGCCACCCAAATCCGTGGGGGCCTTCCCGGACGAGGTCCAAACCAGGTGTGCAAAAGATACTTTTGCACACCATCATTTTTCAAGGTGTGCAACTGAACACCCTGTCCCGCGTAATCCACCGTCCCTGCCGCCGTTGCTCTCCGGGGGTTGTCTTTTTCTCTCCAGGGGGTGCATTTTCTATCCAAGGGCGCCTATACTATCCAGGAGAGCGCCTTTTCTCTGCGGTGGGCGCCTTTTGCTGTCCAGGGGCGCCTGTGCTAACCACGGGGCGCATGTGATATCCAGAGGCGCCGTTTCTCTTCTTCGGAGGTGCCTCGGCTATCCAGGAGGCGCCTACGCTATCCAAGAGCGCCTATGCTATCCAGATGGGTACCTTTGCTCCATGGCTGCGCCTTTTGCTTTCCAGGGTGCAGCTTAAAGGGTGCCATTCATATCTGAAAATGTCTTCCTCACAGAGGATCCTACCTCTTCAGGTAGGCGGTGATCAGGCTTGATTTTCTCTGACCGGCCGGGTGCGCCGGCCAAATCGAGTGCGACCCAAATCCGTATCGGGGGGCGCCTCTCCGGACATGGTCAAAACCAGGTGTGCAAAAATATACTTTTGCACACCATCACTTTTTCATGATGTGCAACTGCAGACCCTGTCCCACGGAATCCGCCGTCCCTTCCGCCCCTGCTCTCAAGGGAGCGCCGTTGCTATTCAAGGGAGCTTATGCTATTCAGAGCGGGTGCTTTGCTCAATGGGGGGGGCGCCTTTTTGGTGTACGGGAGTGCCTGTGTTAACCAGAGGGCGCCTATGCTATCCAGGGGCGTCGTTATTCCTCTACTGGGGGGGCGCCTTTTTCTATCCAGGGGTTCCTCTTGCTGTCTAGGGGGCGCCTTTGCTTTCCAACGGCGCCTATGCTATCCAGAGGGGCGCCTTTTCTCTGCGGGGGGCGCCTTTTGCTGTCCAGGGGTGCCTGTGCTAACCAGGGGGCGCATGGGATATCTAGGGGCGCCGTTTCTCTTCTTCCGAGGCGCCTCAGCTGTCCAGGAGGCGCCCACGCTTTTCAAGGGCGCCTATGCTATCCAGAGGGGCGCCTTTACTCAAGGGGGGGCACCTTTTGCTTTCCAGGGCGCAGCTTTGATGTCAAGGTGCGCCATTCATGTATGAAAATGTCTTTCACAGAGGATCCTACCTCTTTGGGTAGGTGGTGATTAGGCCTGATTTTCTCTGACCGGCCGGGGGCGCCGGCCAAATCCGGGGGCGCCACCCAAATCCGTGGGGGGGGGGTGCCTCTCCGGACTAGGGTCAAAACCAGGTGTGCGAGAAGATACTTTTGCACACAAACATTTTTTCATGATGTGCAACTGCAGACCCTGTCCTGCGGAATCCGCTGTCCCTGCCGCCGTTGTTCTCCGGGGGTGTCTTTTTCTCTCCAGGAGCCACCTCTACTCTCCAGGGGGCGCCTTACATACCCAAGGGCGCCTATGTTATCCAGGGGGCGCCAATTCTCTGCGGGGGCGCCTTTTACTGTCCAGGGGGCGCATGTGATGTCCAGGGGCGCCGTTTCTCTTCTCCGGAGGCACCTCGGCTTCCAGGAGGTGCCTACGCTATCCAAGGGCGCCTATGCTACCCAGAGAGACGCCTTTACTCAAGGGGGGGCGCATTTTGCTGCCCAGGGCGCGACTATGATGTAAGGGGGCGCCATTCATATATGAAAATGTATATCTTTTACAGAGGATCCTACCTCTTCAGGTAGGCGGTAACTAGGCTTGATTTTCTTTGACCGGCCGGGGGCGCCGGCTGAGGCTGGGGAGGGGGCGCCTCCTGGACAAAGACAAAACAAGGGGTGCAAAAAGATACTTTTGCACCACTTGAAAAAATCGAGTGGTGCAACTGCACCACTTGCACCCTGGAATCCGCCGTCCCTGCTGCCCTGTTTTAAATTGAGTAGCTGACAAGTGCAAATCACGCTTGGCCAGTCCTGTCGTCAGCACGTCCGCACATTTTATGATGCTTGCCATTTATTTAAGGTTCAATTATGAACTAAACCGTTTCTGTATGCTTGTGGAATTATTTCAGTACCGTTCGAGAAGACCAGCACATACAATCAATGGCATGTGGGCATACAAACCTGACGGATATCCTCCTAGTGGTCGAGATCTCGACCACCTCAAAATTCCACATTTTGGGAGGGAAGGGGGTTGGGGGTAAAAATGGGGGATGACACTGTTAATGACTGACCCAAGCAGATATTTCTGTAAAAGGAATTCGAAATCCTAGCAAAAAAATTAATTCAGGAACGAAAGGGTTAAGAATTAGAATCTGTAACGTAGTGTGGTCTGTACCACGGTTCCTAAATATATAATGTTGGTTAAAATTTCGTGGTCGTGACGTCAGCGGTCCCACTAGATTCGATTGAAAATACTAAAGCGATTGAAACTACTAAGCTTAACTAATTCGATTGAACCTGTTAGGTTTACAGATAGTGAGGGCGTCCATACGACTCCCCGAGCTGATGGAGATGTCAGACGGCGAGACGCGTTTAAATGTGTGCGCTGAAATAAATAAGCGTGCAAAATTTCATGAGTGTGTATTTGCAAGAGTACAAACTTGTGATATATTTATCTGCTCGATGAAATTTGCTGAGTAAACTTGCAAATTTCTAAAATTTCCTGAGTAAGTATGTAGAGTAAAAACCACAGAACCACATGTGCGTGAGGAGGGAAGAATGAATCTAAGCAGTTACCTGTTAGCTGATGGGAAAAAAGGCGTAACAGGCGTAAAATGCGTAAGGAAAAAGGCGTTAGCGATAGGGGAAGCAGCTTATGTTTCCAAAAATTTAACACGCGCATTGACGGGGGTCTGAGCCACCTTCGCAATGACGGGGGAGCGGGTACCCGCCCCACCCCCCTAAGATCTCAAGAACCACTGTAGGTAGCGAAAAACGGTAAACGGCTTTGGTTTACCCATCCACTTCTCTATCGGAAACATTTGAACCATTTTTTGTCAGGTCACATTTAAGGTCACGAGAGGTCAAAACATGCCGGCATAGGGATAACATGTAAATTCAGTTTTTCGGCCATTGCATCTGAACAAGTAAAGATAGAGCAAAACGACTTAAACTATTTGAATCCTCTCAGCAAGCCGAATCGAATGATATATAATTTGACCTTGCTAGGTCAAATCAAGGATTTGACCTGACCTGAGGTCAGGTCAGGGTCAAATTATATAAAATGCATATCATTAGAACCTCAAAGCCCAGGCGAGTCTAATGCAGCTAAAATAAATGCTCTATCACCATCCGTTACTGAGTTATTCCGTAAAAAACATTTTCCCATGTATTACCAAAGGAGAGGTCATGCCTCGTACCTGACCTTAGGTCATCGATATAAAAAACACCGGAACATATTTTAGAGAACTCGGTGAGGCCATTATGTGATATGAGTTTCAATTGGATAAGTTTATCCTGCTCCGATTTATGCTATCTTAAACTTTCTTTGAGGTCGGGTCACTTGACCTGTACTGGTGACCTGACCTGAGATGACCTAACCTTAAAATTTTCACTGAAGTTGTAAAAATGATGAGGGAAAAGGTATGCCAAGGACGGCGGCGCTACGCGCCGCCGTTTTTTCTGCTACAGGGTGTTTCATAAAGAATGATATTTTTGAATTGATCATATTGCGGTTATAAATAAGTTGTTATGGTATGATTTACATATCGTTCTAAAGATAATTTTGGGACATTTACGATTATTTGTACTTCGATAGCTGTTTTGACATTTTCTTGTTCAAAATAGTCTTAAAAATGACTTGAAAAATGCTGTCTATTTTTCCTTCATCAAAATGTTGGTAGAAATCACGCGCGTATCACGTAACAAGTATCACGCCAATGACACTGAAATCATTACATCGTCACTATGGTACATCACAGTCCACTTGCACATTACCTTTAGGAATTAATTATAAAAAACGCACTTCTCAAGCTTAGGAAAGCTCGGGTCCAAGCAAGCAATCCCCAATCGGTCCATGTCCCTTGTTCTGCGGTGAGCAGTGGGGTCTTGTGCACTGTGTCCACGTGAGCATGCACATCAAAAGCAAAAGCTACAGTAATATTACAAGTTTAAAACTTTTGGCTCAAGCTCCATATGGCTCATTGGCTTACCTTCCATATGAATGATGCGGCGGACACAGCCCACAATACCCCACTGATCACCGCAGAACAAGGGACATGGACCAATTGGGGATTGCTTGCTTGGACCCGAGCTTTCCTAAGCTTGAGAGGTGCGTTTCTTATAATTAATTCCTAAAGGTAATGTGCGTGTGGATTGTGATGTACCATAGTGGCGATGTAATGATTTCAGTGTCATTGGCGTGATACTTGTCACGTGATACGCGCGTGATTTCTACCAACATTTTTGATGAAGGAAAAAGACAGCATTTTTCAAGTCATTTTTAAGACTACTTTGAACAAGAAAAAATAGCAAAAACAGCTATCAAAGTACAAATAATTGTAAATGTCCCAAAAATTATCTTTCGAACGATATGTAAATCATACCACAACAACTTATTTGTAACAGCATTATGATCAATTAAAAAATATCATTCTTTATGAAACACCCTGTATCTTCGAAAAACCCGAGGGGGCGGGTACCCGCCCCCGTCAATGCGCGTGTTAATGAGTTCTTGAGCCGTAATAAGGCTTTAAAGGAATTGCAGGAAAGACAGGTACCTAAACTGAATTTTATTGGATTGAAACTTTCCAATTTAGCTGAGACCGAGAAGTTATCGGATGGAAAACAGGGACCAGGCACCCCTCAGCAAAATTCCGTCCTCCCTCTCCATCAGTAACCGGCGGACCGGAGTTCGTATGTTTCACTCAGCAGATATCTAGAAAGCAGGTAGCGCTGATGAGTTAAGCACGCAAGTTTTGTTTTTATTGCTCATAACGCTTGAAACAGCATTATCCTGTTGCCCAAACTACGTCACTTTTGTTAGTAGATTGTTTACCTGGTCCCACTAGATCAAATTTTGGGTCCCCCTGGTCTGTACATGTGTACTGCGCGTGCTTCTTTTTTAATGTTCTCAGAAGGGAAAATTTTTTGTTTTTGTTTTTAACGTCCTCAGTTGTTCCATAAAACGCTGGCAGATCATGTGTTTACTTTCCCCGACATAATTTTTAGCGTAAAACCAATATGTTATCTTGTAAACGGCATTCCGCTGGCGGCGTTCAGCAGCGTAATGCCACCAATGGATCCACCATAAACTGGTGGAATTGTGCCGGTGTCGGTGTCGGTATCGGTGTGTGTGTGTGTGTTTTTCAGTGTTGGTGTGTGTGCGTGTTTTTCAGTGTTGGTGTGTGTGTGTGTTTTTCAGTGTTATGTGTGTGTGTGTGTGTGTCGGTTTCGGTGTCCATGTCGGTGTCGGTGTGTGTCGGTGTCGGTGCCGGTGTGGGTGTGTGTGTGTGTCGGTGTCAGTGTGGATGTGTGTCGGTGTGGGTGTGTGTGTGTCGGTGTCGGTATGTGTGTTGGTGTCAGTGGTATCGGTGACGGTGTCGGTGTGTGTCGGTGTCTGTGCCGGTGTCGGTGTGTGTGTCGGTGTCAGTGTGGATGTGTGTCGGTGTGGGTGTGTGTGTCGGTGTCGGTGTGTGTGTTGGTGTCAGTGTGTATCGGTGTCGGTGTGTGTGTTGGTGTCAGTGTGTATCGGTGTCGGTGTGTGTGTGTCGGTGTCAGTGTGGATGTGTGTCGGTGTGGGTGTGTGTGTCGGTGTCGTGTGTGTGTGTGTGTTGGTGTCAGTGGTATCGGTGTCGGTGTCAGTGTTGGTGTCGGTGTCGGTGCCGGTGTCGGTGCCGGTGTCGGTGTGTGTGTGTGTCGGTGTCGGTGTGGATGTGTGTCGGTGTGGGTGTGTGTGTCGGTGTCGGTGTGTGTGTGTGTTGGTGTCAGTCTGTAGCGGTGCCGGTGTCGGTGTGTGTCGGTGTCGGTGTGTGTGTTGGTGTCAGTGTGTAGCGGTGCCGGTGTGTGTGTGTGTGTCGGTGTCAGTGTGGATGTGTGTCGGTGTGGGTGTGTGTGTCGGTGTCGGTGTGTGTGTTGGTGTCAGTGTGTAGCGGTGCCGGTGTCGGTGTGTGTCGGTGTCGGTGCCGGTGTCGGTGTCAGTGTCAGTGTCGGTGCCGGTGTCGGTGTGTGTCGGTGTCGGTGCCGGTGTCGGTGTGTGTGTGTCGGTGTCAGTGTGGATGTGTGTCGGTGTGGGTGTGTGTGTGTCGGTGTCGTGTGTGTGTGTGTTGGTGTCAGTGTGTAGCGGTGCCGGTGTCGGTGTGTGTCGGTGTCGGTGCCGGTGTCGGTGTGTGTCGGTGTCGGTGTGTGTTCCGGTGTCAGTGTGTAGCGGTCCGGTGTCGGTGTGTGTCGGTGTTGGTGCCGGTGTCGGTGTGTGTCGGTGTCGGTGCCGGTGTCGTGTGTGTGTCGGTGTCATGTGTATGCGTGTCGGTGTGGGTGTCGGTGTCGGTGCCGGTGTCGGTGTGTGTCGGTGTCAGTGTGGATGTGTGTCGGTGTGGGTGTGTGTCGGTGTCGGTGTTTGTGTGTTGGTGTCAGTGTGTAGCCGTGCCGGTGTCGGTGTGTGTCGGTGTCGGTGCCGGTGTCGGTGTGTGGACCAGGCTGACAGTTACCATACTTCATCACATATTCCTATTGTTGACTTTAGGATTGATTGAGCACACCATTGCGGCTGCTGAGCAGATGCACAATGCTTTTTGTATGGCTGGACTCTGTTCTCATAAGATAACCAGAGTGGCAGATGTCGCCGCAGTGACCCACTGTGGCTTTGTTAGTGTTGAACGCTGAGTGACGACTCAGCTGCTGAGTAAAGTCTGAGGTCCGCACAAGCTGCTGAACATTGCACGGAAACAGCCTCACGCTTTGGATGTTAGAATAATATTTGTGCAAGATAAATGTGTCGTATCTGTCCCCGACACTGCTGTGCATATGTCTGTCGCTGTTGCCTACATTTTTGTTGATATTGGTCGATAACATCTCACCCTGAGCTCAGTGTGAGCCAGGCAGCGTGCCTCCAGGAATAGGTATGGTTTTTTTCCTAATGCCGAAATTGAAGACTTTGTCGGCAAAAATGCATGAATGTTCCCATGTGACTGTTACCAGCAGGTGCTTCGACCCCTTGGACTACACCACCAATAGCTACCCTTGAATGCTGGGTCATTTCTCAAAAGAGGAGAGCATAAAAGGATAAAAATTAGCAACTCTGAAAAGAGCAAAGACGTGGAAATCGCAAATGGTAAGGCTTCGTACTTATTGTACTTCTGTCACAATCACTCGCGACATGCGGTCCATCTCGAATATATTTCTAAGTCTATTACTGGTTGTTCAGAAAAGGTGAATAAAAGCCAGCTTCGGTGACAATACTCACCATATTCCGCATAACTTTGCAATTGTCGATTTTCGCTTGATACAGCGAGTGGGCCCAGTGGGGCTCACTTGCTTCGAATCAGGCTTATACCGATGGGATTATTTCAGAACCATCTGAATCGGCGTGATAGACATCGTCTTTAGGGATGAGGTCGTCCCACACAATTTTATATTGGAATACAAAATAAAATCTAAACTCAAAGATAACTTTCCCGTTATAGGTCGGCTGGCAGCTGACTGGCGAGGGGGTGAATTGGGGGAGGCGACCGTCCCTGTGCTTTGTGGAACGTTAAACTATGGCTTCTAAATTAGCCCTTGACGGGGTCGTGGTCTCTGTGGCAAGCCCCTGGATGAATTTAGTAAAACCCAGACTCCAAAAACTGAACTGGCAGCAACCTGGAAAATATTTTTTAAACAAAAGTGTTATCAACTTATGATCATTCTCCTGGGTTCAGTACTGCAATATTTATCGTACGATGGGGTACGATTTTTTTCTCAAAATTTTCATCAATAAAAGTTTATAAACAAAATATGATACGGCAATTATTGATGCACCTTTGTAATATTATTGTCAATACAAATTGAATAATACAGGTTTTGACATGTTAGGTCAAATTTAATTATTGGCCTGACCATCCTGTATGTATGTACATGATGAGAAATACATCATTCTGACGTCGTAACTCACAATGAACTTGAACAAATTTGACCCCAAAACTTCTGGAAACATTTTTGGCCCTTCTTTCCGTGGCTTGGGTCCATCTTTATTCCATTCCTGACATTTATCGCTCAATCACGGTATTTCCCGATAGGTCCCCGGCACCGCCGTGATCTGATCTTCATGATCTCATTTGACCTAGGTCAATGAAAATTGGTTATAATGTAAATCTTCTTCGTCCACACCCACCTCTGAACGGGCGTTTTTCAAAGCCTCTTAGTTTTTTTAGATATCAGGAGGAGGGGACTAACAGCCTCTGCTCTTCCAGTGTGGTTCGTACGTGGTTAGTACCAGGATCTGGTACTAACCAGGGTCTGGTTAGTACCAGACCCCTCTCCTGTGCGGGTGTTAAATGTGTAGACTGACTTTTCCTTATATTGTGTTAGACCTACGCACGCCTGTTCCAGAATCGAATGCAATAGGTGTAGGGTTTTGCAAGTGATTTCAGGAAAAAAGCTTCGCCTTCTATTCCTTCTCTGCCAGCAACAGACAGGACTTAAATCTACAGAAATAAATGCAGAATTGTAACAATGCTTGTATTGAAAACAACGTCCACGGAGCAAGTGTATATGGTAAGGAGTGCCTGTATTTATCAAAAACATAACTTACACGGCCTCAGTGCATAATATACCACGAGAGGTATATACATACAAAAGTCCTGTTACACTCAGCTTAGTCACAATATATCTGTACCTCCAGTGGCTCTACATATTTTCTTACAATTCCCAACTGACCGTCTTTTAATGCTTTGTTTCACGTCTAAGCTTCAGTTTTATAGGCACATTATCACAAAATATACTCTCGTGATGTCAGGTCAAGGGCACACTGCACCTAACTAGGAACTCATCTCTACACTGCTAACTGTATCAGGAGGCACGAACGAGCTTGACGCATTGATGCTTCAATTATGTTTCACACTTGAGCCCTATGACATCACTGGGGTCCAGAATGGACCCTTCCCTTCCCACAGACCCTCCGTTTTCTTCTCCTACCGGGGCATCCAGAGTCCGTGGACCCCCTGAGGGATGCGACAGTTGAACTGCACACGCGCCAGCGGCGACATGTTGCCAGCATCCAGCACCACCAACTGGTCAGCACGTCCTCCCGAGCCCAGCAGCGTCACCAGCAGGACGCCATCCTCCTCGCTGCCGCTGCCGCCCGGCCGCGCCACGAACGTTGCCTCCGAGGGAAACGTGGCCTCCTCCCCGCGCCACAACAGCCACTCCTGTGTCTGCAAGTCCAGCCGGGCCACGGCGCTGCGGAAGAACTGCTGGTCGAACAAACCAGTTGCGTACAGAAAGCGGTAAGGCTTGCCCCGGAAGTCGAGGTTGATGGTGGGAAACTCGACTCCTTCCTGAGGGAAGTGCTGAGGAGATAGAGTGACGGTATCGCCCTGACGCTCCGCCTGAGCAGAGGTGTGAGCGGCCGTCACCAGGTTTGTGTTCTCAGGGGTTTCCTTTACATCGTTGAGGATAGGCAGAACAATTCGAGTCACTCTTCCCGGGCGTCCTAACATTCTATCATTGCCCATGTGTTCTAGGAAGAAGCCATCTAAGACACCGGGGTCTTCCATGCTGATGATATCCAACACGATCTGGTCATCTTCCTCATAGGCGTTACAAACGTGGTTGCCGAAAAACGCTGTGTCGGTGACGTACTTCGTCCTAACAAGTTTCCCTGTCTTCTTGTGCGCAACATAGACTTTGACCTTGTTCTCGGGACGCCACTCGATGCAATCCTTCAGCGAGTTCCCCTTTGCCACCATGACCATCACCTTAGAAAGAAGCAGCAGCAGAGGCTGCTCGAAGAACACTATGAAGTTCTCCGTCACCGCAAACGAATGGAAGAACGAGTACGCAGTGGCCCACGAGGAAGACATGGACAGAACAGTGGTGCTCTTCCCGAAGGCCTGTTTTCCATTTTTGGCACCGTTAGCGACGGCTGGAATACGGTTGATCTGGTACCGGAAGTTTGGGATGAACGTCACACCCAAGGTGTACACGGATCCATCGGTGTCGGTGACTGGGTGCGAACAGCAGAGATTGACGCCTAAGTGCTTGGAGAGATCCACCTTCTCCAGCGCTGTCAGCGTGTCCGGGTCCACCCTCGTCACCAGAGAAGTCTCGCCGGCCGCAAACAGCTGCCCGTTGACGCTGTAGATGTTGTTGAAGCAGTTGTCGCTCATGTCCGTGGGTAGAATCGAAGAGATCATGCGGCTGAAGATTGGCCTGTCCGGGTCCGGATGACCCTGTGAACCGAACTCGGTGTAGATCAGCCGCTTGTTCTTTAGGGCTTTCTTGTATGCATCGGTTTCAACGTAGCGTTTAACCAGCTTTACGTCGCCGTTTTGGATCTGGCAGCAAGTCGCCATGGCCAGCCCGTCGAACCAGTGTTTGACGCGATATTCATCGCTAAGGCTGAACTTGCCGGGCCCGACGCGGTACAGATATCCTGACAGCCAAGAGGGCAGCTGCCCGCTCACCAGCGTCCCAGACACCGGCTGCAGCTGCTCCTCCGAGTCGTAGATAAGATCCTTTAGCCCCGGTACCTCCATCACCTGAAGTGATAACCGAGAGTTAAATGTCACCAGGAACAGAAACTATTCACAAGACAACAAGCCGATCAGTAAGGCACTTGGAAGTCCCGGTAACTGTGAATGGACCGTCCCTGCCGCACTGCCCAAACACACTACTGATAAGTAGCCTGCAAACTGTAGAACAATCTCAAGCGCTCCTGCTGCGTAAGTCAATTAATCGTTATCGGAGGGCAAACCGGGCAACCTGCACCACGTCTACCACATCTGTTTACACTCACTTAGTTGCAGGGTTGAGCACTGTATTGGTGTCATGCTTGCTTGACGTGACTCAAGATATACAGATGCAATATACAGATGCCGGAAACCATGCAACTTCTCCCATGCATTAGAGCGTAGGGCTAAAGTTATATGGTGTAAGTGTAGGAACATCTTTAACAATGGAAACGTATAATTATTTTCAGTGCATCTTATTGCTTTGTATTGGATTTCATAAGACGAATCTATGTAACAACCACCCTAGCTGACAAACTATTAAGTCATTCAGTAGCTTTGGTCACTCTTTAGGGTTATGTTTTAAGTTTGGTCTGGTCACATCTGGAAGGTCATTTTGGACCACTTAGGCAAGTTTTCAGACATGGGTTAACAACTTTCAAGGAAATAGCTACAGAGATGTTATTTTGATACCATACCTTTGCATTATCATTGCAATTCGATTGATATGGCTATATTAGATGGGAAAGTTGCTTACACTTAACCTTACGCGAGGTTTTTTTCATTTTGATCTATTGAGGTCATTTTATACATTATGCGATTTTCCATATCGAGAGAAATTGAATGATGCCTAGAGATTGATTCAACTCAATAAAATGATAGAATGAAAAGAACATTATCTAGTCTGTCACATATTTTTACCTAGCATGATTTCAATGCTAACCTGAGCCAAAACATGAACCGTATAGTTTCGTCGTCATTTATTGTGTGTTATCTACCTCCTTCGCTTGCTTTTGCTATCCCCCTTAGGAGTCGAGATCGAGGGTGGTGTTCAAAACTACCATTCAAAGGGGGGAGCCCATCCCACCATCGAAGTGAAGGAGGATTGAAGGCCGACTGGGGCTGGTTTTAGGTAAGTTGTTTTCCTTGAGAATGCTTTTTGACCATCTTGCATAGTTGTTAGTGCTTTTCATCAGCAAAATGTCACAATTCTACAAAAATAAAATTTCCACCTCCACCTATGTCTTATCAATAGGCTTTCCTGTGACCGGACTACTTAGAGTGATGCTATCAAATTGGAAACTTTTTACCGAGTGGAGAAAGACCATTATTTGTATTCGCTCACCTAGCCGTTTGATACGATTATTTCCAGTACCATTAGCTGTGGCGGATAAAGGGGCGCTAGGGGAGCTCAAGCCCTTCCCCAGAATGTGAGAGTGCCTAAGGTAAATACAAAGCCGGAGGCTGATCCGAGACAATGGCGAGGGAGGCTCAAGCCCCTTAGCCCACACCCCACCACGCGTAATAAAGTACTGCATCCACCGCTGGTTAGTTATGAAAAGCTCTAGTCATAGAACTATGTCGAAATCTTAACCTTCGCCCGGGTGGGGGTTTTTGGACCCCCTTCGGGTTATTCCAAGGGACAAAACGGGGCGCGCGTGCAACTTGTTAGCTGTTCCTTCATTTTTATCTTTCTGAAAATTTTGGTAGGTCATATCGGTCGGGTCCCGGGTCAGGTGAAGTGACCTCCCTCAAAATACTTAGGCGGCATAACTAAAGAAGGGTTATCGATCGGTTGAACTATCCACATCTTGGGCCCACCAGAGCTAAATTTGTTCGGGTTTTGTATTGGTGACCTGGTTGTGCGAACATGACCTCCCATTGACATGCATGGGGAAATCACGAATGAGCTTTCTCGTAGTATGGATGGAATACTCAACATCGGTGCACTTGCTCTTGCCCTTTTGAGCTGATACTAAATTTTGACTTGGACCTTTAAAGGTACTTGGTAATAGATTTTTGGTGTTTTTTTAAATTTTGATAAACTGTGGCTTTATTTTGTACAGTGTTTGTATAGTCTGGTCAATTTATATTGACTATACCGGTGTTGGGTGACCGTTGACCTGGGTGGTCAATTTTAAATTTGACCTGGCATGAATATCTTATCATTCATTCGTATTGACGGAGGATTGCAATGGTGTAAACTTGATGATTGTTTGGTTTGGAGCTATTGCGAAAGTAACGCCTTTGCTGGGTGTTAAATTCCCAGAATATGCCATATTTGTGACCTGTGCTTGGTTTGACCTGACACGAAATGATGCCACTGTATGGCGCATCTGGTTTCGATGGTGTTGAAATGTTTCTGTATCACGTTTCTATATGGGGTTTGTCACCTCTATTAGGATTGCCTATTTTGACCTCTCTTGATATTGACCTGAAAAATACGTTTTTTTTTTGTTGCCGTTTGGTTTTTTACTCTTTTTTGATCGTGGGGTTTTCCCCAGGGGTGGCGTTAAATGGACAACATTTAGCCCTGTAGATTAATCACCATCACGGTATCTCTCCTCATCACGACCGCCTGGACCATAAGACGACTCCGATAGTCTTGACATTTCGGATATCTCTCAGACCGTTACACAGCACTGAATCCCACCGCACCGCGGAGACAGCGCTCCGAATTAACGGACTCCGGCCTTTCATTGCCGTTAGCCATGTGGATGACAATGTGAAAGGAAATGAAGCTACAGTAAAAATAAAGCTGTTTTTTAACACGCGCATTGACTGGGGTCTGAGCCACCTTCGCTTTGACGAGGGGGGCGGGTACCCGCCCCCCCCTAAGATCTCGAGAACCACGGTAGGTAGCGAAAAACGGTAAACGGAGTTGGGTTGCCCATCCACTTCTCCATCGAAAACATTTGTACCATTTTTTTCTCAGTTCACATTTAAAGTCACGAGAGGTCAAAACATGCCGTAATAGGGATAACTTGTAAATTAAGTTTTTCAGCCATTTCATCTTAACAACTAAAGATAGAGAAAAACGACTGGAACTGTATGAATCCTCTCAGCAAGCCGAATCGAATGATATATAATTTGACCTTGCTAGGTCAAATCAAGGATTTGACCTGACCTGAGGTCAGGTCAGGGTCAAATTATATAAAATGCATATCATTAGAACCGCAAAGCCCAGGCGAGTCCAATGCAGCTAAAATAAATGCTCTATCATCATCCGTTACTTAGTTATTTCGTAAAAACCATTTTTCCCATGTATTTCCAATGGAGAGGTCATGCCCCGTACCTGACCTTAGGTCATCGGTATCAAAAATACCGGAACATATTTTAGAGAACTCGGTGGGGCCATTATGTGATATGAGTTTCAATCGGATAAGTTCACCCTGCTCGGACTTATGCTATCTTAAATTTTTTTGAGGTTGGGTCACTTGACCTGTGCTGGTGACCTGACCTGAGATGACCTAACCTTAAAATTTTCACAGAAGTTGTAAAAATGATGAGGAAAAGATGTGCCAAGTACGGCGGCGCGTAGCGCCGCCGTTTTTTCTGCTATCTACGAAAAACCCGAGGGGGCAGGTACCCGCCCCCGTCAATGCGCGTGTTAACCCTCGCATTCCTTCTGGTTTTTGCCACCTTCACGCTTACAGGGGTTGTTGCGAACCCCCTTGTGATTAGCCTCTATAGAGGCCACCTATAGGTGACGTAGAGCTTCGTCTTAAGAATCAGTGTATGGCTCGTCACGAGAGCTCTTGATTGCCGTGAATTTGTATCGCCTTAGGTCATCTCGTCACATTCCAGGCCAGTTCAAAGAGCTGATGTTTGCCTTTTTCGGCCAAATTCACCCGTCTGCCTGCTATTGACCAGCATTTTGGGAATCAAAACACCTTAATCAAACACAATATCGCCATAAACGTGATCATGGGACATTTGCGCTTTGATTCATATACTATAAACTTATGTGACTTATCTAGGTGACGCGTGAGATGGAGTCAAATGTAAAAGGCTACAAACGGGTGTAATTGGAAGTTGCCTAAAATTTATTGTTTTCACTTCTAGGGCCAGCTTTCGTGTGCTGAAATCGAATTCAGCCTAGAAACAGCATTGCCAATGTTTTTCGTCTACAAAAAAAATCGTTAAATAAAAAAAGATTGTCGCTGCTCTGTCCTAATCATTGCAAAGGTCACTTCAGGGTATCAAAGGTCAGAGAATGTGATCAAAGATAAAAATACGACAAAATGGTCCTCGGAGGTCAACAGAAAATGCTCGGGGCCAATTCATGAAGAGGGACAGAGAAGAACGGTGAGGCATTCCTATTTTTGCGTGAAAACGTGTCCTGGCGTCCAAATGACCCCAACGTTCCTCCAGTTCTGAGGTCATAGCTTCCGTGACCTTAAAGACTAAAGAAAATATTGCATTGCGTGAAATATGCAATAAAGGCTACTTAGGCTACACAGAATTTCAAGACAGTAACCGAAAAAAACGTTTTTGAAATCCTCAAAAACGTAAGGGGTTGCAAAAATCCTTCCAGGTTGAGGAGGCAAAAGACGGGCAACTCTTTGCCAACAGACTGCTCCGAGGTCGAGAGATTTTTCTCCAGAGGAGCTCTTCTGTAACCGACCAAGGCAGCAGATGCCACTGCGCCGGCATTTCTCTTTCTCAACAGCATAGAGATACAGCATGAAATCCACGGCACGGCACCAGAGTCGAATATAAGCCAAACACTTCAGGTGGGGGCAAACTGGGATACAAATGGTGGAAAATAGTGTGTTGGTCTGAAAATCGTCCAGAATCGGCTGGAACTGGGCTACATTTGGCCGTTTTGAGCTGGCCCGTGGCCAGGCCCCGGATCTGCTCCTGCAGAGAGCCAGTGAATCATCCCGTTGAAGGTCACCAACTATTCCATCCACATCCGCTGTAGCTCAAAACATGTCTGACAACTGACTTGGTCTCTATCTTTGTAAGTCGGATGCTCACACAGGAGCCCACCAGCTGTATACTGTCACTGGAAAGTTAGCCAGTGTAGTGACAGCGGCGACCCGTGCCTACTACAGTTGAGCTATTATTTTTGGTCTCGATGTTTTCTGCCCATGGAATCGCCGTCAAATGCATGGACGCATTTCGGGAGCTCACACCACCAGCCCTGCTATCGGAAAACAATGAGAAGCCAGTGAATATTCTACCTCCCGCTCGAAAATAAAACCAAAAGCACTGCAAATTTCTGCTCACTGGCCTAGTTTCCATTCACGAGCTCCATCCCCATCGGACGGGCAAATGAGGCTTGACTTCGGATCCGGGTAGAACTTTGCCCCATCTACTTTTCATGTTTCGTCCTGATTCTCGTCTATCTCGGCTCAACAGGATCTGCCAGCGTTTGAAAGCGTGACGGTAAAATGTTTCCCAGCCACGCAAAATGTTCTACCGTGCAAGGCTGTTCCTAAACGGCAGATCGATATATCTCTTTATATGATACAAGCTAGTGTATGATATAGATTACACGCTATTAGGACTAAGGCATAAGAAAGGGTTTATATTTTCGCGTGCCGTACGCAAGGGTGAACAGCATTGTCAAAAGGGGCATATGTACAAGGATCTCCAAAGTGTGTAACATATTCGTTGTTGCGTGGCCTAACACAGACATTTGGCAGCCTAGCAAAGCTGAGTATAAAAACCACGTAGCACTTGCCTGGAGTTGTTTTCCCACTCAACTCTGCAGGAATATATATTTTGGGCTCTCCATCCAAAGCTCTGCTTTTCTAGATATTGGGATTACCATTTGAAATGTTGATTGACTCGCAAAATACAGATATGTATATCTATATCTGTACAAGATCAATTTTTCATATCAAAGGTTGTATTTTGTTCTGTAGCTTCTCTAATCAGTCAACTTCTGTTGTGACATGTGCGCTGAAAGTGGGCGCTGAAGAATTTATTCGGTCATCGACAGGTTGTGTAAGCATTCCGGAGTAGAGAACTTTGCCCGGTGTAAAAAGTGTGAGCTACTGGCATTAGAGTAGTAACAACTTGAGGTCTCAGCCAGAAAGGCGGAAGAGAAGGACAACGGTCAAGAGCGCGTTTGAATGCATTCCGCTGTTTATCTACCTTCCATGTGCCTGGTTGCTAGGCATCTACCTTCCACGTGCCTGGTTGCTACGCACCTACCTTCCACGTTGCTTGGTTGCTAGGCACCTACCTTCCACGTGTCTGGTTGCTAGGCACTTACCTTCCACGCTACCTGGTTTCTAGACACCTACCTTCCACGTTGCCTGGTTGCTAGGTACCTACCTTCCACGCTGCCTAGTTGCTAGGCACCTACCTTCCACGTTGCCTGGTTACTAGGCGCCTACTTTCCACGCTGCCTGGTTGCTAGGCACCTACCTTCCACGTTGCCTGCTTGCTAGGTCGGACGGGTAATAGAAGAAAAGTCGGACTGAAATCCATTCTAAGGGTGTTCATGTCTTCACAAGTGACATAAGAAGTGCCTTGTCATGTCTTGGGACAAGTGAGATAAGAAATCAAATACATCAAGCATACTCTGCAAGAATACTTGTCCTAGAATTTATCATTTTCTTCTCTAGTTTTATCGGTAAACCGTAGGATCTGGGACTGCTTGATAACAAAAATTCCGGTTTGTATCCTGTTTTCCGACAGAAATATCACCCAGATAGTTCTTATTACCTTTTATTTTGACCATTCACTTGTGTTACAGTCTGATTTATTTCAGCCCTTTGCTTACGTGTGGGCGGTGTAATTGCTGTCTAATTATCCTCGAAAATTGTGTAGCACTGGGTCATCTCCCTCCAAACCGTACACACTCGAGACCCAAAGCATTCCCAGGGTTTATATGAAAATGTGTATATTTTGCAGCACCTGGTTAGAGGTAAACATCCATCGTTTCTTTTACTGATGGACATAGTTAGAACCGGGAAAGATTTAGAGTTGCTCTTACAAAAAAATTTCGGACGTATTTAAGAAGCTGGTGACTGGTATAGCTTCCCCTGTTTCACGGTATTCCAGAACTTAGAAGGAGATACGCAAAAATTATTATTGTGGTTTCTTGCTAATTGAAAATCCTGATTACGAAACTAATCAATTATTTTTGTATCTTCGAAATTTTGGAGGCGACTCACTTATTATCGAAAAAGGTTAACAGTTCCAATAAATTATGCTGAAACCTTCACCCATCACATACTTCTCGAAAATTATTTAAAGTTGAAAAGCAATGTTTTTTGTAATACAAATGTATTTTCCCCTGTATTTGTATTTGAATTAATTCTAAAAAGCTTTTAAAAACTAAGACAATGAATTAGTTTGCCCTAGAAACGGAAACAACATAATTACTCAAGTCTTCAGCGGTTTCGTACCTTGGGTTTTGAGTCATTTTCTGCTTCAGCCCCAGGATGACAAAACTTTTGCGTCAGATAGGTCACGTGACCCCGGTATGAGAATTCCTAGGCTTCTGATTGGTTAATTGTGATTTCTTTTAAGCCCTATATTTCTGTTTCAAAAGAGTTTTGGAATGTTGTTTTTCTGTAATAATTGTTTTCTGTAGTAGCCCAAAGTTCTACATCACTGTTTAGGATAGATATGACCTAATTCTTAGAGAAATTGATAGCCTTAGCCGTGTGTACGTCATATACACCGATATGAGGTGTACCGCTAAAGTAGTCTAGAAATGTTGACTTTGAGAGCAATTTTAAGGTATTTGCAGGCCGAATTCGCAAAAATGAGAATAAAACTTCTGAAACAACTTTTTGTGACCTTTTCATATAGCCAATAATTTTTTTCGCGTATCTCCCTTTAATGTGGTGAACGATCCCACAGCGTGGTGTGAAGCTGGTTGAAGATTTCGTGAGCCATCCGAAAGGCAAACATATCTAACAGGGTCTTCTTCTAGCAGTATCAGAGCTCTGAAATAGTTTACAGGAGAATAGGGGGAAGCACCTGCCTCACAACGTTCTCCAACGAATGTTACCAGAGGAATGATCGCCTCCGGAAGGCATTCCTGTTCTTTGAGGATTTAGAGTACTAAGGTGCTGAACCATTCAATAACAGTCTTTTGTGGAATAACATGTATTTATGTTACGCTTCAAATGCATATGACAAGTAAATACCTGCATGTTAAATCCCATCTACCGCTCTTAAACGCACGCACATGCCACGCTGTCTTTACTGGTAGGTTATGCAACCCTTTCATCCCGATTTAACAAGGGGAGACTGCAACGCCGGGCGGCAATCGCGCCTGACACATGAAATCTTTAACCGTTTTGAGGCGATCCTTCCTGTTGCCGTAGATGCTTGGAATGTAGTAAGTAGGCGGAGCAGTGTTGGCAGCAGCATTATTACTATGAGTTTTAAAGTGGTGTTGAAAATGACCATTATCTGCTAAGTATTTTTAAATGGGAGCTTTCGACTTCAATTCAACCTCAGCTATAGCTGAGGATGACTTGAAGTCGAAAGCTCCTATTATTGTGTCTATTCTTTTGATATTAATTTAGGTCTAAAATAAAAAAATATCTTGACAGATAATGGTCATTTTCAACTAAAACTTCTTGGAATGTGGTTCATTGAAATCAGAATTGAATACATAATGCGGAAAACGTGGGTTCGAGTCTGAAAAGTAAAAAAATGTTTTTTTGAACGACCCTACTACCGCATCATGCCGTAACGGGAAGTGTAAGCACCGAGTGACACCGCTCTTTCGCATTTACTTTTCTCCTCCCACATTTTCGAGAACAATATTGCCCCAACGCGTTCGCTCCGCATGAAGAGTGTCAACTCTCGCCCCATCCGGTTCTATTCACTCCCGCTTCGCATGGTCTGCATCGGACGGGAAACGGTATGGAGATAATAATCCCTGTTCCGTTTCCCTTCCCCTGCCGACCTTCCCCCATCCCTCTCCCCCCATCTTCAAGCATACCCGGGGATCCGGGTCCCAAAATGGCATAGTATACAGGTCCCGTGTCGCGTATACCACCGTATACAAGCCCCGTGTTGCGTACACCGCTGTATACAAGCCCCGCGTCGCGTATACCACCGTATACAAGCCCCGTGTCGCGTATATCACCGTATACGAGCTCCGTGTCACGTATACCACCGTATATAAGCCCCGTGTCGCGTATACCTACCACCGTATACGAGCCCCGTGTCACGTATACTACCGTATACAAGCCCGTAACGGTGCCCATCAGACAGCGTGACGGGGTGACAGTCACAGGAATATATGTTGCATCACCTCGCCATACATTCCGACCGTCTGCGTCACAGGCCTCGTATGTACTCACGTATTTAACTTACCTGTTTCCTAGCTGAGTCTCCCTGTGGTCGTCGGTCTCCCAGCTGAGTCTCCCTGTGGTCGTCGGTCTCCCAGCTGAGTCCCCCTGTGGTCGTCGGTCTCCCAGCTGAGTCTCCCTGTGGTCGTGTGTGATTGCACCGGAGGAATGCGCGTCTCCAAACTGGGCGTTTCGTGGCTTCTGCCTCCCCGTAATGGACGAGACGAGGTGCTCACTCCACGATTGCGCGCTGGCTACTGCACTGTTGGGCCGCCAATGCCAACC
Source organism: Lepas anatifera (assembly GCA_034440635.1). Taxonomy (NCBI): domain Eukaryota; kingdom Metazoa; phylum Arthropoda; class Thecostraca; family Lepadidae; genus Lepas; species Lepas anatifera. The sequence continues at coordinate 195,370 of JAOTON010000149.1, forward strand.
ACACCAAGTGGAGCTGTGAAGATGACCTTGAACGCGCACTGGCGACAGCTGAACGCAGATGTCAGGCTGGTGCAAACTATTTAGGGCCATGCGAAATGGCATGTGTGCCAGATACGTCAATTTGTGTTTCAACCGGGTTAGTTATGGTCAATTACCAGCAGCAGACCCAGGGCTTGATGTGTGGTATTGGCAGGGGAGCATCCAGGACTTCATTTTTGGTGGAGACTCTCCACCATCAGGTGGAGTATAATAATCAAGTGGCAAATCAAGTGATGTATAATATGACCATACTAGGTCAAAACATAAACATGGCCTGACCTAAGGTCAGGTCAAGGTCACTGTACAATCTAGCATAGTCAATATGCACTGAGCCGCCCCGGTAGCTCAGTTGGTAGAGCGTTGGGCTCCGGCCCGCTGCCCAGAAGCATGCAGTGGCAGTGCATGTCCGTGCTTGGGATCGGTTCCCCTGAGACGCTCCGGCGCTCAATAGTTTACCCGACGTACAGGTCGGCTGGCAACTGACTGGTGAGAGGGTGACCTGAGCGGGGCGGCCGTCCCTGTGCTTTGTGGGACGTCAAACTTTGGCTTCAAATCAACCCTTCATTGTGGGAGTTTCTCGTTCGGGTGGTGGGGTCGGGGTCTCTGTGACAAGTCCCTTGATGACTTTAGTGAGACTCCGACTCTAACAGTCGAACTGAGAACAACTTGGACAAAATTTATAAAAAAATATTAATCGACTCGCAATAGCAATCAAAACGTAATGATAAAATAATAGCTTTATAATCATTTCGTGCTAAGTTATAGACCCAAGTCTGAAAACCTGCTAAGTAGCCCCAGATAACCTCTCAGAGGTCACAGGTCAAAAATTGCTGCATGAAATTGGAAATGGGCGCAGGATACTACGATTTGGTGAATATGAAGTTATTCGCAGCTGTATCTACAGCAGAACAGCCCAATTTCTGTTTTCCCCATGCATTTCCAATAAAGAGGTCCATGATCCGTACCTGACCCTAGGTCATTGATATGAAAAATCCCAGAATGCATTTTTAGTACATGGTGGGCCCATTATGTGGTATAATTTCCAATCCCATATATTCGCCCATTTCTTAATTATACTACCTTAACCCTTTCGTTCCTAGTGATCGAGATCTCGACCACCAAAAAGACTTCAGGGCTTTGCTCGCCACAGATTTCCAAACTCAGCAGAGTTCTCCAAACTCCGTTTTCAGATGAAAGATGACCAGGTTATCATTACACCTGCAAAATTTTGTTCTGTCATGTTTAGGGGGGCGTGGGGGCATATCAAATCTGAGCATATCTAATGACATGCTTTGTGGGAAATTAATACATTTGTTTCTCTACGGCTATCAGACAAAGGTCATAATTATTTATTCTTTTTTATTTGATGTGGTAGCCAGAGAGTCAGGCAGAACAACAGTATTCATTGTTTTGCTAGGGCTTCATTGTATCGTGACTTAGAAACGAAGCAATTTTGGTGGTCGAGATTTCGACCACTAGGAGGATATCCGTCAACTAGGTTCAGTCATAATTTGGTTTGGACATTCGGCAAATTTAGAGCCAAATGTGAGCAGGTATTGCAAAAACAGCCCGGTTTGCAGCATCTTGACATAGGCAAACTTAGGAGGGGGGCACAAGGGGCAGGCAGTGGTGGATACAAGGGGGAGGGGCTAGGGGGCTAAACCCCCTCCCGAAATTTTGGAGTACCTATGGTAAATACATAGCCGGGGGGCCGATAAGAGGCAATGGTAGGAGAGGTTCAAAACCCCAAGCCCCTCCAGAAATGAAATCCTGGAACCGCCACTGGAGGCAAGTCATCTGCCTCCCTCTCCGTCGAAGTTCTGCCCATCTGAAACGTCATCGGTGCACTTATGAAAATTCGCTTTTCACCCCAACCCTCTCCCTAGGACGGAAGTACATGCTCCTCTGCGAGGCTGCAAACCAAGACGAAAACGGGGGACATTTGCGTAAGCCCCGCTTAGAAAAGGCAAATAATGTAAAAATATGGGTCAAGGGCCACAACTTCGGGGGATATCCCTTCCTGGCTTCCAATCTGAGGAGAGCCGTCCCCTCCCCCGGCAATCATCAAGTCTGCGAGGTGGAGGAACCGCTTTGAATCGTACATGCAATTCCTGCACTTCCAGGACAACACAAAGCTGGACATGAGTAACCGCTACTCCAAGCTATGTCCTCGGGCCGATCGCATCCATAAGAAATTGCTGGAACACTTCGTCCAACAACATCACCCTGCTTGTAAGATTCGGGTACGAAGTTTTCTGCTTGAACCAGGTCAATGGATACCTTGTGGCGTTTGATCTCTACCAGGGGTGCAATGGAATATATGATGTGGATCTCGTCACTGAGTTCGGGAAGAATGCCACCACAGTACTTGTGTCGCTCAACAGGCTGCCGGAGGGGAAAAAACGAATTCTATACCACCTCACCTTCGACAGCAGCTTCACTTTGCTTGATCTGCTGTGCGAACTGATGATACGAGGATTCGACATCAAGGGGACGATACGATGGGACCGTTTTCCGAAGGGATGCAAGCTCACCTCAGTGGAAACTATAAAGGAGGCAGAACGTGGCTCATTCACAGCAGCTCTGATTACATCTGGAAACAGTTGTGCCGTGGAAATGGTAAGCTGGAAGGACAACAACGTATCGATCATCTCATCTGCTCTACTGCTTTCGGCTAGGGTTCGGTCGCCTCTGTTGACCGATTCTCAAAACAGGACCAGCGGTGAACTCAACTGCAAAGGCCAAATTCTGTTAAAAATTACGAGACAATGGGAGGCACAGATCAGCAGGATCGGCATGTCAACAGATACCGCGCTTCAGTCAGAGGAAACAAATGGTGTTTTCCGATATGAGTGGAGATTAGAGGGGGGAGTTGGAGGTCAAGACCCCTTCCTCAACAGGCAGGACATCATTTCAGCAGTCATGGTGAGTTAGGTACTGTTTGGTTTGCGAAGCTGCTTACTCCTATGTGTGCTTGTGATTTAGGGCTGAAAAACCATATATTATGGATACCTCAATTTCGTCTTCTCTACTCTACTCCTCGACTTCGGGTTTCTCATAGGTTTTGTACCCTCCCCCTTATCCCATAGGTTTATATTTTTGTGCCAGCCAATAACCCATCCAGGAAACCCCTGGCTCGAGAAGAGATCTCCAGCCTTGGTTTCTGATCTTTTCGTTGGTAGTTTCCAATGAACTTCTACCTGGGTCAGCTTGCAGAGGCACCCAAGGGTGCAGGTGGACCTGCCACGAGCAAGCCCGGGGGATACAGGGTGAGCTTTTTGCACCCATTGGAATAAAGATATGGCTCTGTGATCCCGATTTTGTGAGTTTAGTCCATAGTGGATGGAGGTTGCTGCGATATTTATTTCCAAAGTTGGAAATTTGGCCCGTTTCAAAGCATACTGGTCCTGCCCTGTTTTAAATTGAGTAGCTGACAGGTGCAAATCAAGCTTGGTCAGTCCTGTCGTCAGCACGTCCGCACATTTTATTTTGCCTGCGATTTATTTTCGGCCCAATTATGAACTAAGCCTTGTATGTTTGTGGAATTATTTTGATACCGTTAGAAAAGACCAGCACATGCAATCAATGGCATGTGGGCATAGAAACCTAGCTGACGGATATCCTCCTAGTGGTCGAGGTCTCGACCACCTCAAAATACCAAATTTTGGGAGGGAAGGAGGTCGGAGGTAAAAATGGGGGATTACACTGTTAATGACTGACTCAAACAAGTAGTTCTGTAAAAGGAATTCGAAATCCTATCAAAAAAATTAATTCAGGAAAGAAAGGGTTAAGCATTTTTGGAGGTGAGGTCACTTGACCTGCACTGGTGACCTGACCTGAGATGACTCAAGCTTAAAATAACGTTGAGCCAGAGGTACAGGATGGGAAAAAGGTTTATCAATGATTAATCAGACTAATTAATTTCATGTGATGGATTGAGTTTAGGACTATAACCAATTTATCACTCAACACTGCTTGACGGAGCTAGTTTAGGGATAATTTGACCCTGACGGTTAAGTGCGATATTAATGAAATATTTCGAGCGAAGGATATTTAATAAAAGATAGAATCAAGCTGAAATATATGGGAAAGTTTGAAGTCGTTGTACTGGTCTAGCATTACATGTACTAGTGATAGAGAGGTAGTTAATGTTAGCATTTTAAAAGATAGAATCAAGCTGAAATATATGGGAAAGTTTGAAGTCGTTGTACTGGTCTAGCATTACATGTACTAGTGCTAAAAGGTAGTTAATGTTAGCATTTTAGCTGCAGTGAACAATAAAAAAGGTAATAGATAATAATAATAATATAAATAACCGATTTAGATATTTAAGAATTTTTTATCATTGGAAATATATAGTGTTTGGCTGAAGTAAAATGAAAAGTTTGTCACATAAGTACTGGTCTAGATTTGCAGTATTGTGAACATAATCTTTAGGTTAGGAGTAGCCGGATTATTATTGTCACGGTATTCAATTTTTAAAATGTTTTTCTAAAAGTCATTTGTATGAAGCTCCATTTGGGTGGGAGCTATATGACCTTTAGGGTTGGCGCGCTCTAACCCATATATGCCGGTTGGGTCATAAATGACCCAAAAGCATTCAGCAGCTGTTTCTTCTTCAGAAGTACCATAAAGTGGTTAAACACGTGCAAATGTACTTCACTGCAGCAATTGGACATTTTTCCGGTTTCCTTTGGGAAGAATTTCTTATATATTTGTTTTCACGTTACTTTTTCCAACCTGAACTTCCCCCTAGACAGAGAAAACAAAACTCGAAAAGGAAAAAGTCCGGCATAGATGGGTTAAGCCCAAATAATCAATCAAATCAAGCTCTATTTGAGGTACTAGTGAAACGCCACTACACTATGACTGAGAACTTGTGATTTGTTTTTAAACGTACTTTTTCACTTTATTGCATCACAAATGTCACACAAGCATATGCAGACATTTGAAGGCCACCGTACCCTCACGATCTATCTCCCGCTATCCTACCACATCGAGTTCAGTTTCCCACATAGCACAGCGCTTCTAACAAATCTGCTCTGAATAACCTCAAACGCTAGGCTTTGCAGCATTAACCCTGCCCCGGGGGGATTGGCCCTGGTTTTTCGGTGGAAAACGACGGGCGCGCACGGGTTGTGGGTCCCCCGCATTTTCCCGAATTTTCGGTCCCAGGTGGCGCGGTACGGTCCTTTCCTTAGGTTGTAGGTTTTAGTGATCGATTTGACCTCACCTGCCCCCGGGTTAGGTGTTTCCGGTTTTATTTCGGCCTGGGTCGGTCCGGCGACCCCCTGGAAGCTGGGGAAAGCTATTTTGATATAAAGCCACAAAATGATTGAATTCGACTGCTCGAACAACGTTTTGCACCCTTCCGATCCCGGGGTTTTTCTTGACTTTAGGTCATCGGTCCCGGGTCAAACAGTATTTTGCTAACTTGCCTATTGAGCTGGCGGTGAACAAACACGGTGTTTGTCTTGACTGGCTTTTTGTTAGGGGTTTGACCTGTCTGGTCTTTAGGTGTGCCTCTGGGGTAACCACTGGGGGGTCGCTGGGAGCTGGTTGACAATGCCGGCCTTGTCTATGGTTGCGGTTATTGTTTGTGGGTGGCTTCGGTACCTGACAATGGTACGGCTGATTGGTTTTGTGGGGCGGGGGTTAAGATATTGTCTCTCAGGCCTCACTTCCCCACAAACTGCAGCAGAAAAAAAGAATTTGTGATTTTACCGAACTGATTCTGATGAAGGACTGTGCCTGAATATATAATATAACTGCATTTTACATCCAGGATTCGAGGAGACAGGACAGCATATACCTTGTCAACTTATTGACTATCTAGGTTTACCATGCGACGAAGTTTTCCATCGTTTTCTTCAGGTCCTGTGCTATGCGAAGATCTACCTTCTCCAAGAACAGCTCTACATCGACCCACGGGTCGCATCAGCCATCGGTAGGATGATAAAGTTTCTGGCAGTCATCTACGTCCTCATTGAGTCAACGCCTCAAACGTTGCTGGACTCCCCACAACGACATCAGAGTCTTCAACCAGATGCTGCAATTCAAAGAGCTCGATGGCGAGGTGGCAAGTGCAGCCCTCAGTCATGCGTCGGTACATCTGGTACCTCGCACCAAGGGTGTAATTTTCTATCTCTTTGGGTGTGCCCGAGCACCCCCAATCTTAATTCGAGCACCCCCAATCATGTGCAGAGCACCCCAAATACATGTACCGCCCCTGGCTTATCACCGCTACCCTGAAGAGTGTCACCCTATGTCATCACTGCCACCCTGATTCGTGCCGCCCCTGGCAAGTTTTTCCCGTCCCCCGTCCCGGGTTCATTGCTTCCACTCTGGTTCCACCTCTAGCTCATAAATGCTCATGACTTATCATTTCCCCTTGATTTATGACGCCACGTCACTGCCGCCCTCGCCTGATCACTACCGTCAAAAATTAATCACTGCCGCCAACCCCCCCGATGATTACTGCCGCCTTTTGTTCATCACTGACCAGCTGGCTGATCACTGACACCCATGGTTTATCACTGCCGCCTTGATTCATGTCGCCTTTGGCTAATCAATGCTGCCCCCAGTTTATTTCAACACCAGGGTTTATACTTGACCCTCCTGGTTAGTCACTGTCGCCCACCGAATCATCATTGCCGCCCCCGGCTGATCACTGCCGTCCCTGGTTCACCACTGCCACCCCTGGCTGATCACTGCCGCCCCTGGCGGATGATTGCCGCCCCTGGCTGATAACTGCCGCCCCCTGGAAGATCAATGCCGCCCCCTAGCAGATCAATTCCGCCCCCTGACTGATAACTGCCGCCCCCTGACTGATCACTACCGCCCCCTGGCTGATAACTTCCGCCCCTGGCTGATCACTTCCGTCCCTTGGCTGATCACTGCCGCCCCTGGCTGATCACTGCCGCCCCCTGACTTATAACTTCCGCCCCTGGCTGATCACTGCCGCCCCTGGCTGATCATTGCCGCCCCGTGACTGAAAACTGCCGGCTCTTGGCTGATAACTGCCGTCCCTGGCTGATAACTGCCGTCCCCTGGCTGATCATTGCCGCCTCCTGACTAAAACTACCGCACCTTGGCTGCTAACTTCTGCCCCTGACTGATCACTGCCGCCCCTGGCTGAACACTGCCGCCCCTGGCTGATAACTGCCGCCCCCTGGCAGATCACTATCACCCCTGCTTGATAACTTCCGCCCCTGGTTGATCACTGCCGCCCCTAGCTGATCACTGCTTCACCCTGGCTGATCATTGCCGCCCCTGACTGAAAACTGCCGGCCCTTGGCTGATAACTGCCGCCCCTGGCTGATCAGTGCCGCCCCCGGCGTATTGATAGTGCCACCCCCTGGCTGCTAACTGCCGCCCCTGGCTGATCACTGCTGCCCTTGACTGATCACTGCCGCCCCTGGTTCGTTACTGCCGTCTCCCGGGGCAGTGAACATCCTGGGGATATCTCGACAGTGAGCGTTCTGGGGTAGCATCCTTCTGTGGATATCACTAACAACATGTCATATCTGCGTTAGTTTTAATGTCATATATTCATCTTAGTAGTCTTTCAGGTTTTACATAACGTCGAGTTTCATGTAACCTAGTCTCTGACCTTAGTATGTCGAGAGAAATTGTCTGTGTCATTTTGTCAGTATTTGCATTTCATTTCATTTTTATATGTGTTTTATATAATCTTCTGATACAACTTTCACAACCTGACCTGTTTTACCACCTGACTTGTTGAAACTCGTGCGGAAATGTCCTATTTACGAATGTTATTTAGTGTTATTGGCGCCGTATGACCCGAGATGTCGGCGCGCTCTGAAACCTCAAATATGATGATGGACCGTCTCACAGCCGATCACTGCCGCCTCTGGCTCATCGATGCTGTCCCTGGCATATTTTGACTCAAATGCGCACCGCCCCGACTCATCGCTGCCGCCCCTGGTTCATCACTGCCGCCCAGATTAATCATTGCTGCCTTCATTTACGCCGCTCCCGGCTGATCAATGCTGTCCCTGTTTTTTATTAACCCATATATGAGTGGCCTCTGGTTAGACACTTCCACCCTCGAATCTTCACTGCCGCCCCCGGCTGGTCACTGCCACCCCTGGTTTATCACTGCCGAGGAGACCAGTCGGGTCATGGTCCCCAAAACCGGTCATACTTAGGCCCTGCTGTCCACACATTTTTGTCAGGAAGAATCTCTAACACCCTTCCAGAAATCAAACAACAGCCCTTTATCGTCTACTCGTTATCTGTTTGCCTATTGGAGGAATTATCCAAGCCGAGTAAATGGCAGACTGCTGCTGCTGTGCTTTTACTGTTTTAGTGTCACCCAGGGGTGAATTTTTATCTATTTGGGGTGTGCGAGCACTCCCAATCATAATGAGAGCACTCACAATACATGTGTCGCCCCCAGCTCAGCATTGCTGCCCTGATTCATGCCACCTCCGTCTTACCACTGTGATCATGCCGCCCCCGGTTCATCACTACCACCCTGGTTTATGCCGCCATGGTTCATCACTGACGCCTCCTGCCTGTCACGGCCACCCTGATCCGTGCCAGCCCAGACTGATCACTGCCGCCCTTATTCAAACAGCACCCCGCTCATCACTGCTGCCAGTGGCTCACCAGTGCTATCCCCAGCTTATCACTGCCACCCTGTTTCATGCCGCCCCCAGCTCATCACTACCGCCTCGGCTAATGAATGCCGCCCCTGACTTATCACTTCCGCTCTAATTCATGCAGCCCTGGGCTCATGCCTGCTGCCCCCAGCTCAGGGACGTCGGATTCCATTTTTGGGCGGTTGTGCAAGGTTTTCGGGAGGGGCATTCTCAGGGGGAAGGGGGTGCCTCTATCCCCAGGGGGCACCTTTGGCTCCCTAGGGGCGCCCACTCAGGGGGGCGGGGGCGCCAACATCATTTCCCTGCTTTGAGTGGATAAATTTGGTCTATTCTTCCCCCATGGGATGACTTTGATGACAGGGGGCACCATTCATATTTGAAACTGTTTTTATTTCGCACAGAGGGCCCTACTTCTTCAGGTAGGCGGTGTTTAGATCTGATGTTTTCTTGGCCGGCCGGGGGCGCCGTCCAAATCCGGGGACGCTTCCCCGGAAGAAGCTAAAACCGGGTGTGCAAATGTATATTTTTGCACACCCTCATTTTTTCACGGTGTACAATTGCACACCCAGCTCCCCCCTCCGGAATCCACCGTCCCTGTCCCAGCTTATCTCTTCCGCCCGATTCGTGCCACCCGTAGTTTATAAACTAATTCCTACGGCTCACCATTCCCGTCCTCGGCTTATGCTCTTTGCCTTGATTCGTCCCGCCCTCGGCTTATCAATGCCACTCCCTCCCCAACTTATCACTTCCGCCCTGATTTGTGCCGCCCCTAGTTCATAACTCCCGCTCTGGAGTCTTCACTGCCGCCCTCGCCTTATCACTTCCACTCTGGTTCGTGCCGCTCCTAGTTCATATATATTGGCCCTCGCTCATCACTGCCGCCCTCGACTTATGACTTTGCCCTGTTTCTTGCCACCCCGGCCAATCAGTGTCGCCCCCAGCTCATCACTTCCATCTTAATTTGCGCCGTTCTTAGTCCATAACTGCCGCCCTGGGCTCATCACTGCAGCACTGATGCTTACCTCCCCTGTGCGTTAGGGTAAAATAAAAGACGTTAGGGCAAAAATAAAGGGCCTGCACGGGTACAGTGGGGTTGTCATATTTCTTAATATTTTTATACAGAACAATACACGCATTGTTTGGAGCACTATCGGTGTTTTTGCTTTCTTTCCACGTAGTGATTAAGTCATTTGCTTTCATTTCAATTTCCATTCAATCTGCCATGCTGAAGGTAAAATTGAACCCCACAAAACTGATATACTTCAATCGTGGACAGGGGCGCAGCCAGGGGGGCACAGGGAATAAATACTATATTTGTATTATCTGAAGGTGACAAATAAAGGCCATGTACCCAGGCTTCTGCTCCACAAGCTATAATTGCCTCTGTGGAACATTCCTCCAGGGGTCGAAAAACCTACCATTTTGGCATTCTGAATGGTGACAGCCCAAGGTGGGCAAGGTGACAAAAATTGTCCGACATGTTTCCTCCCGACCTATAAAGGATCACATCGCCGAAATTGGCTCCTATAATTTGAGCTCGCAATATGTTTCAACAACTAGGATGGCCCAGGAGCATCCATTGATATCCTACTAATGCAAAACGTGCCTCATTTTGCAGCCTGGGCTGGTGACACATTTATGGTTTGACAATTTCAATGGTGACACACTGAACACTTTTATGGCCCCTGCATTCCTCTCATCTCAGGGCATCAACTGGTCTGCGTTGGGAAACCAAATTACTTTTTCTGACCTCTGGGCACGTGCCCCGCCCCCCCCATCGGTGCCGGAGTGCCCTTTGATCGCTAGGCAGTGTACCCCGTTTGGGCTGTGCCGCTCGAAATTTAGTGTCATACGCCGTCGAACCCAGATGCAATTAGATCACATCTAGCAATTAAAACTATTGTTTGACAATTTAACACCGCATTACGCGTACCCCCTTTTAGAAACGGGCGGGCGCTATTGTATACCTTCCTCATCCTTTTACAACTTCTGTGAAAATTTTAGGTTAGTCATCTCAGGTCGGTACCGTAGGGTACCGACCTAAAAATTAAGATAGCATAGTGGGCAGAACTTATGATTAAACTATATACATAATGACAGTTAAATATGTTCCGGTATTTATATATAAAAGGTAGTAACCATAAAATAAAATTTTTAGAATAATTGTAACGATGGATAAGATTATTTTAATGCATTAGACTCTGTTTGGTTTAATGATATGATTTTATATAATTTACTATAGTAATTATTATAGAGTAAATTATATATATTTTTGTAAAATAATTTAAGTTTTGTCTATTTTATTTAATGTAATGCAAAACTGAATTTAATGTTATCCTATGAATTTAGTACTTAATGCATGAAAAAATGTAAATTAAAGATAGCACTAACTACGTGTTAAGCGTGTATTTGTGTTAATACCCTTTTGGTCAGCTAGGGTATTCTGTCGCCTTTTCAAGCACCCGGGAGAGTATGGGCACATAATCTGTTTCCAGCTAATGCCTCATCGTCGCCAATAATCGTACCGGCGGAGCTAATCTGGTGTCCCTGGAGCTCATCTGGTGCCCACTGAGCTGGTTTCGGCCACTTGAGCTGATCGCGTGCCCTCTAAGCTGATCTGATGTACCTTGAGTCAATCTGGTGTCCCTTGAGCAAATAATTGTGCCTCTTGAACCTAGATAATGCTCTCTGAGTTAGTCTGATGCCTCCGAGCTCGCCTGGTGCCCTATTAGCTGTTTTAGTGCCCTTGAGCTGATCTGACCCCCCTGAGCTGATTGCATGCCTCGTAGAGTTGACCTACTGTCCCCTGAGCCAATATGGTGCTTCTTGAGCTGATCAGTTGCCCTGATCTGGCTATTGATGTCTCCTTAGATGATCTGGTGCCCCCTGAGCTGGTCTGGTGCACCCTGAGCTGATCTTGTGTTCTCTAAACTGATCTATGCTCCTGCTTTGGTCTGGGGGCTAGGAGCTGATCAGGGCCCCCGGGCTGATTAATCTGGTTCCCCCTGAACAGATATGTTTTCCCCTGAGCTAAACTAATGCCTCCTGAAACGATCTGGTGCCTCCTGAGCGAACATTTTGCCTCCTGAGCCCATCTCATGCCCTCTGAGCTAGTCTAGTGCCCCCTGGGCTAGTTTGGTGGCCCCTGAGGCAATCTAGTGCCTTTTAAGCTGATCTGGGCCTCCTGATTTGATTTAGTAATTTCCTCTGCAGCTCTGGGGCCCTAAGCTGCGCTGTGCCCACTGAGGCTAATAAAGGCCCCTGAGCTGGTATGGGGCTCCTAGGCTGATTAAATGCATCCTGACTTGATCTAGTACCTCCAAGTTGATCTGTGCCCCCACTGAAAAAAGTACGCCAGAAATTGAAGTTCTTCTACGGTGCCAAAATACAGTCTTCTTTCCGTGAATATTTTACACCCGATGTTTTTAGATTGAGAAGCGTAAAATGCCATGAAACAGGAATAATAAAACCCCAACCCGTGGGCTGTGAAAATATCAACTACTAAAAAGTACGCCATTTTTAGGATTATTTCTACGGTGCCAAAAACACCTCCTCTTTCCAGCATTATTCCACAATCCATTTTACACCGGTGTAATGCAAAAATGCATGTGTTTTGGGGAAATATTGTTATACCAATGGAGTAAAAAGATTTTCAGCTAAACCGGAACAGTGTAAACTGGAGGTGAGGGAGTAAAACTAGAATAAAATTTGAAATTTCTGGCGTAGAAAAATATTTGCAAGGTGCAAAATGAACCGGTTTTCAATATTACATTGCTGCTGAAAAGAAACACCGATTAAAAAAACGACCCAGTTTATCGTCATCGAGCGTTTGAGGTCAGTTTACTCTGATTAGGTTGATTAACACGTGCATTGACGGGGGGCGGGTACCCGCCCCCCGGGTTTTTCGTAGATAGCAAAAAAACGGCGGCGCTACGCGCTGCCGTACCTGGTATACCTTTCCCTCATCATTTTACATCTTCTGTGAACATTTTAAGGTTAGGTCATCTCAGGTCAGGTCACCAGTACAGGTCAAGTGACCTGACCTTAAAAATAGTTTAAGATAGCATAAGTCGGACCAGGTTTAACTTATCTAATTGAAACTCATATCACATAATGGCCCCACCGCGTTCTCTAAAATATCTTCCGGTATTTTTGATATCGATGACCTAAGGTCAGGTACGAGTCATGACCTCTCCATTGGAAATACATGGGAAAATGTTTTTTACTAAATAACGCAGTAACGGATGGCGATAGAGCATTTATTTTAGCTGCATTAGACTCGCCTGGGCTTTGCAGTTCTAATGATATGCATTTTATATAATTTGACCCTGACCTGACCTCAGGCCAGGTCAAATCCTTGATTTGACCTAGCAAGGTCAAATTATATATCATTAGATTCGGCTTCCTCCGAGGATTCATATAGTTCCAGTCGTTTTGTTCTATCTTTACTTGTTCAGATTTAATGGCCGAAAAACGTAATTTACATGTTATCCCTATGACGTCATGTTTTGACCTCTCGTGACCTTAAATGTGACCTGACAAAAAAATAGTCCAAATATTTTCGATGGAGACGTGGATGGGCTACCCAACCCTCTTTACTGTTTTTCATTACCTACCGTGGTTCTCGAGATCTTAGGGGGCGGGTACCCGCCCCCCGTCAAAGCGAAGGTGGCTTAGACCCCCGTCAATGCGCGTGTTAATATACAATCTGATAGACATACACTGCAACGCAGAGTTTAAACCATTTGTTTTCATAATCACTTCTAATGATCTAAATACCTCTAATTTGCACTCTAATCTGGAACAATATTTTAATCGACCTGCAATCATTACAAATATTTAGTTCCTCTTTGCACAAACATCACTAGGTTTACGGTTTTCGTCTTAGGCTTCCTCGTTTTACACTTCCCAAAATTTCCTCTTTCATATCCGCTTACTACTGCATCATTACCACTCATCACCGCAGATCACCTCTTTGAGGCGCTGCACAACTTTCTTAACACGCGCACTGGAGGGGGTCTCGGAGGCCAGCTCCCACCTATTTTTTCGAGGTGGCCGGAGAACCGTTGATGGTCACAAACGATAGCTTTACCTAAGTGATGGCCTCTGTGACCTGTTACTAAATATGATTTAAACAAAGGTCACCCACCATTGGTTAGCTTATACCCTGAGGAGCACTCAGTGAAAAATCAGAATATGATTTTTTTAATTATAAATTTAAAGAGGAGGTCACAAGGTCATGAGGTCAAAACCTGACCTGAAGTCAAAGTTTTTTATTTTCTTCTTATCTGAACCGTCGTATCTTCTATCCAGCGAAATCTATACAAATAGATCAGCCACTTTTAAGATATATAATTATTTCTGATTCAATGTTTGTGTTAGCCATGAAACTTTCATGACCTCTATCTGGTGGCCTTTTTGTCCATGGACCTGAAAATGGGCCCAAATTGTTCTTTTGTCTAGAGGGCCTTGGGTAAAAGTTTAGTGGAAATCTGGGGAGTGGGTCATGTTTGAATTTTTCGTGCCTACCTGGACGATTTGTCCTGGAATGACCCATCTATATCCCGGAGTGGCTAACAAAAGCATCGCTACGGAGGTGGGGGGGGAGCGTTGAAATCCCTCCTCTGTTCGGAAACGGGTACATTTTATATCTGTGCTGGAATATTATTGGATATGCTTCATTCAAGTAAAAATATAGGTTATCACTACCTCACCACTGTGGATTCGGGCCTCTTGTAGAAAATCCTTGACGACGCCCTGGATGCCGGACAAAGATAAGTATATAAACGAATCATATCAGGCCCATTGAGGCAAATTCAACAGCTCTTTGCTATTTGTTGCACTTAGCTAGAATGGTCTAGTCTTCCTTTCTTTTCCACGACTAGACTAACCTCCACGCGTGAAGATCAACACTCTGTGGAATGCAGAACTGCAATGCGCTGGTTCAAGCTCAGAACTGTAGCGAAAACCATATGGCAGGATTCCACCCACGTGCCAACTGTAGTAAAAAAATACCTTCTTATATCATAGAAACATACTCAAATGGAGATCAGAAGAATGAAAACATTCATTTGGCGTAGTTAAATCAGCGAATATCTCGTTTTAATCTATTGGCAGAATTGTTTCACCACAGGAGGGTAAGACTATTCTTGAGGCAGTTTGCGAGTTCCATAGAAATACTCTGCAGAGTACATGTACTGGTAAATTTACCTCTTTGCATTTTCAGCACGAATACAACTGCCCTGTGCTAAAATAAGCACAGATATTAAATTACCACACGCTTGTAATGTTACACTTTTAATTCTGAAATTAAGCTAGTTGTCAGAATAGATTTACTAAGAACCATAGACAAATGCTTAAAAATGGGGTACTTTTAGGACTAGACAGATTGAAATTCTACGCTTGAGGTGTTGTTTTTTTCAGTGCCGAGCTGATCGGGGACCACTGAGCTGATCCCTTGCCCTTTGAGCTGATATGGTGCTCCCTGATCTGATCTAGACCCCTGCTCTGGTCTGGGGACTAGGAGCTTATCTGGGCCCCCGAGCTGATCGATCTGGTGCCCCGTAAGCGGATATGTTGTCCCTGAGCTAAACTAATGCCCCTGAGTTGATCTGGTGCCTCCTATGTCATCATTGTGCCTCCTGAGCCCATCTGATGCCCTCTGAGCTAGTCTGGTGCCCCTGAGCTAATATGGTGCAAGGCCCTATGAGCCTATCTGCGGCCCATTGAGCTAATCTGATGACCCCCCCATCTCTGGGGCCACTAAGCTAGTCTAGTCTTTAATTTTTACAATTTTTACAATTGATAAAACTAATTTTTTTACAATTTTCAGCCCCGTCACATCATCCCCATCCAAACTACCAGCCTGTTTACCTTTTCTTTACTCCAACTGAGACCGATCCTTGAAAATATGGAACTTTTAAACGCTGATAAGTTTTGAAGTTCTGCGGCGAGGAGCATGATGATGAGTTGTTAAGATGTTGCCTGGCCTCTCCCCTCGAATCCGGAAATTTAAAAACACTGAAGATTATATATTCGGGCACAGCCCTTCATCAGAATCGTGGAGTAAATATCAATAATTCTCAGTCCTAGTATAGCCAGACCTCGAATTGAGCCTGCCCATGCGAGAAGATACCTGCATAATCGTCAATGTACCTTACCAAGAACTCTGGTTTGACAGGACATGTAGCTAACGTGTCCAATGCTAACATTGTCCAATGCTAAAATGCTAACCAAAAACTAATAGGTAGTTTTTGGTTAGCATTTTAGCTGCAGTCGACGGAAAAATAGTAAATAAGAAGAACAGAAATATTCAAATAACCGATTAAGGTACTTCAGCGAGTTTTTCACTGTTAATCAAGAGCTAGTGTTTGGCTGAAATAATAGAAAAGACTGTCACAAATACTGCTCTAGGTTTGTCGTATTGTCGGCATTACTTTTAGGTTAGAGGTACCAATATGGTTGTTGTCACGACATCCAATCTTATTTTTAACGATTCATTCTAAAAGGCATTTTTGTGTGAAGCTCAATTCGAGGTCTGGCTATACTAGGACTGAGAATTATTGATATTTACTCCACGATTCTGATGAAGGGCTGTGCCCGAATATATAATCTTCAGTGTTTTTTACATTTCCGGATTCGAGGGGAGAGGCTAGGGAACATCTTAACTTTTAAACGCGTTAAAAAGGTATCTCCCAAATTATTCCGGCAGCAAAAATTGTATTCGTCCAATGCCACTATGCCACTCCTCTTCCCGCGGCCCTTGTGGGAGCCGCGGAATTTAATCCACGTTCAAGCAGGGCTTACTCGTCACGACAAAACCAGTGGGCATAACAAATGCATTTTCAACTCCAATATGTCTTAGCTTGTACATAGTGACAGATATCACAGGCTCCGCTGATTCCTCTGATGTCAAGTACTTGCAGGAGCTGATTTGTCCTTAAATCTATCCAAAACAGTCGTGTTTTGGCTATTTTCATGAAATTTCGGTGACACTTTTTTCCGGTTTTAATTCAATTTTCCTTCTCCTGCAGTGCTTGATTTGAATTTTTCTTGGACCAAAGGTACCAAAAGTTGATATTAACTAAGATATAGTAAGTTTTCTAGGTTACGTTAAAAGTGCCCTTTCGCTCCCGGAGTGCCCCTCAAAGGTGGTGTTCCCCCCATACAAAAGCTCTGGCTGCGCCCCTGATCGTGGATAGATTTAAAACTCGGATTGGATTATTTTAAGACGTGCATGTAGCTTTGGGATATCGCCTAAAAAGCAAACACGTTTGGAAAAAGCTGTAGAATACGTGCCAAACATTAAAATAGTATGTTCCCTGTGCTATAAAAGGCGCAAAAAGCGATGAATAACAAATTGTGTGCAATGAAGGGGTGGCGCCCCCGCAACGCCGCCACCCCTATGGGGTGCCGCCCCCATCGGCTGAGCACCCCCAAAGATTTTGGGAAAATTACACCCCTGCCTCGCACCCGAGACGGTCGCGTTCGCCTTGTGCGATGAAATTGTGGATGAATCCTTGAAGAGAGCGATCACAGTCTAATCTCACTCCAAGGCCAGGAATTCACAAAATAGGGAAAAACAAGGATGTCGTGCTCAACGAAGCCCTGATTTGCTTGATCGAGCTGATCGACCCGGATTCTTGGAAGACATTCAATGCTCTATGTCTGAAAGCTGATTGGCTGAAAGGCTTACCTGAACGTCGTGTCGGTTTGAAAAAAGAGTACGCGACACTCTGTAAGGTTGGGAACTGCCTCAACGTCACCATCGGCGCTGCAGAAATAGCACATGAATGACCAGTTTTCAAACATGCTGACAAAGAATGAACGAGACTTACAGTGGCTGTTACAGAGGGTGGAGGCACACAGGGAGAAATTTCCAAACTTCACGAAATATTTCCTGTAGGGGGATACCAGGAAATGTGTCCTGCCATGCACGCCTCTGCGATGTGCTAAGATGCCACTTATTCGCAAAAACTTTGGTATACCAAATACCAATATACCAATCACACACCGGGAATGGAAGTTTTCGCTATTTGGAGACCGTACAGTGGTCTCAGCTAGCATGAAGACATACGGTAAGATTCTCACAGGAGATAATGAATATGAAACGGCTCTTAAGATCCAAAAGAGACTTAAGTGAGAATCTAGAATGTTCTCTAGCAAACCCATGTAGCAACAATTCTCAAAAACGTTTCTGAGTGTATGCAATAAAGCTGATGAGACAGTGCAAGCTCTGACGCAAAACAATACGAACAGAAAGGGGCGTACATTGTTGTAGCACAAAAAAACGATTATGCTGTAACAAAAGATATGTCTTACTTTCAAACGGTAATACCACCGTCATCCATTTTGACGTTTGATAATGATCACAATCGACCGATGTTGAGCTCAGAAGTTATATTATTAAAAATTAACAGCTGGAAAGGCGCTCGTTGCGAAAACAGGCATGCATCAGTCATTGGTAAGTCGAAGCCCTATTTGCTACCACACCTTTCCTATAACCTAACCTGAGCAATAGTCACTAAGATTTAACCCGCGCCCCACCGGGGGTCCGGCTCCACCTTCGCCCCACCGGGGCCTATCGATGGCCCCCTCTAACTCCGAAAATATGGAGACTAGTGCAAATCTGCAAAGTGCATTAGAAAGCACGTGTGAATTCAGTAAGAAATTACTTTGTATGCTTAAGCACTCAGGTCAATGGTTTGACCTCCAGAGGTCAAGTAAGGTCACGATAGGCTATTTCCACTAAAATATGCAATGCTTAAGAAAACTGGGTATAGCTCTCATGCCGTTAGAGCTATTGCAATCTGGTAAATTACATTTGATAGAAAAATGCCAGAACTTTTTCCGCTATGTGAAACATAATGCCTCCCGCCAGTGGTTTGACATACACAGGTCACCTCGTGACCTTATATGACCCGAGGTCACGAAAGGTAAAAAAGTGACCTTTCCGTATATCAAATGAAAGCCAGAGACGAGACATACACAGTCTATTTCAGCGCTCTAGCTAAACTAGGTCAAAAGTTATCGTACAACAGAGGTGCAGAAACTTGCCAACTCGGCTACTGGAGTTTGTGACACATTTATGATAGTTGAGGTGCATAAGTGTGACAAAATAGCGATCGTGACAGTATGGTTCAAAATCAAACCACACATTTTCGAAATACAGAATGAAGCGTGTAGCGAATATTTTAATTTAGCAATTCTGTCCTTCAATTGCACAGCGTACCATCAGTGATACAATATTGGTACTGTGTTCAGTTTCTACTAAAACGAGAGACCCCCGCTGCAGAAAACCCGGAAACCGCTGTCACAGTTGCCAGATTTTAACATGCAGCCCAATGGCGCCGATTGTTAGTAGTTGCCAGAAAGTTGCCGCCTAGATGCCCGAAATGTGACAGTCAATTTTTTCGAGAAATACATGATTGTGGGCATATTTAAGGCATTAAAGATAACGCAGATACGTTATCAAGTACTTTTCTGTCCATTTTGTCAGGTTAAATAATATTTAAAGTTTGAGTATCTTCGATTTAGCGGTCCCTATTTCTTTGAATTTAGTATCAAGTACGCCTAAAAGCTACTAAGAAAAGTACTAAATGAGTGAAAGAAATAAACATAGCTGGGCAGCAATTCTACCTAAGCTACGCAACAGCGACAACACAAGTTCGCAATGTTTGTGTGATGTAGAGCCTGCCAAAAAAATTTGAACAAGTGGGAAGCTACTTCTGTTGAGGGCATATTTATTAGGTATATCTGAGATAAGTGCAGGCTAAAACTAGCTGGAATAAATAGTGCTGCCCATGGCTAATCTAAGATGAATGTAGGCTACTTTGATTCTGATGCACTTTCACACATCAAACTTGGTTTTTCATTCCTTAGCTTGCTTGTGCCTTACCTTATTTGTGCCCTAGATCAAGATTGGTTAGGTAGATTTGGAGCTGGAGGAAGTTGGGAGAGTTGGCACCAGCAGCAGACTGGCAACAACAGTAATTCAGGTGAGGTTTCATGATCAAATTATCATGTCAATATTGTACAGATAGCAAATGTGTGCCAATGCAGTCCTCCACAAAGTGGAGAGGGACCTGGCACTAACGTGCACTAGAGGGGGCCTAGTAGACCCCCTTCTCATCTCAGAAAATCACAGAAAATCTCAGAAAGAAAGAGACTTTGAAAAACGCTGGTTGGGGGTGTGTTGCTTACTACCAGTGGTAGTAAGCAACACACAGGACCTGAACTGCCTGGAGTTAAAGCAGGATTTTGACTTATACACTGGATCTTTCTTTGGTATGAGACTTCCAATACCTCTGTACCTATTAGGCCAATAGACATAATTTTACATCTATGCAGGGTAGTTGCCTCAGTTTTTACTGCAGAAGGAACGACCAGGCAGGTGATAATCAGGTGTTGGGGAAATTTTAAGCATTTGATCTGGCTGTAAAAATGCTACCTAAGGTCCACTTTACCAACACATTTTAGGTAGATCCAAATCCTATGTTGACATTGACATTTTTGTCCCTTTTGTTGATATGTGAGATGGAAGTTCAGTGGGGGGTGGGGGAAGCTGTGATCAGGGTTCCCAATTGTGTGTAGGTGTACGCTCCCATTTATAGATTAGTTTCCAATAATAATTTTCATGATAATTGCCACATTTAATCATGGGGAAATGTACCATAATTGGAAACACTCCTTCCAAAAATGGAAACTTCTTCAAAAGGGAAATGCATGTCATTGGGGGAAACTGCAGTCAGAGTTGCCAATAATAGTTATGATCCCAGCACTGAAAACAATGATCCATAATTGGAAATTTTCCTTCCAAAACATAAACATGATCTAAAAATGAAAACACAGTTTAATACTTTCATGCGGTAATGGCTTGGTGCTTGAACCTTGTCAGTTGCAAAAAGTAAGAGACAGGTAGATGACATTCAGCATATTGGAAATAGTATTCAAGTATAAAATTATCATTTCCAGCTTTGTGTGACAGAGGAGGCATATGTCGCATTGAGTTTGTGACAGCCAGTATACTTTCTGCACCTCTGTCGTACAATTACTGTTTTTAATCCCAGGTGACATGTGATGACCTCAGATAAGCCAAAGGGAAAATATCGCTCCTGGGATCCGTGAAAGGGTGTCCAAGAACCCTTTTCTGAGCAATCTGAGCATTTGCAATCATTTTTGTGAGTTTTAGATCATAAAATAGCTTTTCCCCATGCTTTTTCAGCGGGAGAGGTCACCTCGTGACCTGAACTTCGGTCACGAAATCGAAAAATCCTGGATATACGTTTTGTAGACCCTGGAGGTTTCACGAAGTGTAACCAGTTTCAAATTGATCGGCTTTGAAATGTAGCTATGGTAGAGCTCAAAAGTTGAAGTGAGGTTACCTTGTTTGACCTCGCCTAATGACCTGACCTTGCGTGACCCGGTGTAAAAAAGATCAGGGATGGTGGGAAAATGATGGGGTGAGAGTTAGAGCCCTCTACCGTGGTGCTGCGTCTCGTCCTGCTATCTCTAAAAAACCTTAGGGGCTATCAATGTCCCCTTCCCGTGGTGGGGCGAGGGTTAAGACCCTTGTGGGTCTTTTGCACCGATTGCGTCTGTTGAATGGTGTATATGTTTGATGATACATTAAATAAACTACATACATACATACAAACCTGTCGCGAATTACTGTCTGAGTAAAATACTTACGACTTTAAGTCCCTATATCTTCTAAATTATTAATTTTTGCGCCCCACAATTTGCTTTCATTAAACTTGTCCTGTTGAGAAGATTCAACCGAGGTAGTATTTCGTATACATACGATCAATATCTGTCATGCTAAAATATTTGACAATTATCGAAAACATGCCGTAGAAAAACTGACTACGGCGAAGTGATATCGAATGATTTCGGAAAAATGAATTTATAATTTTGTTTTGTGTGAAACGTAGCTCAAAACTCACCCCGGAAACCATGAAAAAGTGAAATGCTGTGAAAAGTGACGAACCTTACTGGCCACTAACTCGTTCACACACACACCCATTTGCCCATAATTACACAGAATTGCTGGTGAGTTTGCTTCGACCAGCTCTGGGCGTTTGGTCTGCCCACTCATCTGTACACGTTGTTTTATATGCCAATCTCATTTGTGGCCGGGGCCGGGGTGGCCTAGTGGCTTCGTTGCCAGACTGCGGATCGGATAGCATGGATTAACGTGGGTTCAAGCCCCCGGCGGAAACCGCCTTCCGTGTCCGATCTGACCCGGTGGAGAGGATCCTTAAACACCAACGCCAATACTCCCTGTAATTAGGCAAGTGTGCCTGTTGGGAGTGGCCTAATAAAAATATATATGCCAATCTCATTTAGCTTGTGTGATATTTCCACACCATTTTCACCTCATTGCTATGTAAGAAATTTCGTAAATGTGTGCCTTCTAGATATAGAATGCCAGTTTATATTCGATGACGTTGTGTACTGCGACTGATTTTCTACAAAGGCTGGGATCAAAAGAGATAACTTTTGCGGTCACCTTCTCCATTAATTGGTAATGATCGAAGGCAGACTGTTCATCCATTGCTCCCACAGACTTTAACCATATCAGCGAACAAGAAATTGCAAAAACGCTGCTGTGAATGGCTATTTAATCAGTGCCTTATGCACCGTAATTATTACTAGACCTTGTTTCTCTTTATTTCTTTCTCTCGGCCTTTACGTTTTCATTTCTTTTTCTTTTGCTGGAGCAAGATGTTCCAAAGGACAGCCCAGCTGGGATGACGATGGACGCCGACAGCACCCCACCAAAGACCTGATGTACAGGACGCTTTCGACACTCGGAATACCTCCAAACGTCCAAGGTTGGGCGTCTTCATGGACCAACGGGGGACGGCGACCCCATTCTCCCCCATGCCCTGTCAACCTGAATCCGTCTCTGCCCTTTCGTGACAGAGACAGCAGTGTGGAGATGCATTGTCTTGACCACAGCGACCGCAAAGAGACGCCATGCAGTGTTTCTCAGTAGCCCAGCAGCCACTGAGAAACACCGCATGGCGTGGTAGCTGGTGTGAGCAGCCTCTCTAGCCGTTGGTGCATGGAGCGGCGGAGCCGGTGTGAGACGGCTGGGCCGCATGAGAAACTGGTGTTGCACCTGACTGCAGCCCAGTGCAGCATGGCATTTGGCCTCACCAGCCTAAACCGTGGCACCGTGCTCCAAAATAGAACTCATGCTGGCATTAAATGGTATTAAATTTTGTCGATGTCGATCCGGTGGCAATGATCTTATCAATAACTGTAGAGCTTTGTTGGCCTGGTGGTGCATGCTGGACATGCCAACGTGATTAAAAACTCGATTTCGAGTCAACGACGCTGCACAAGTCGTTAATTTATCGAATAGTTTCCAGAGCGGAGTTTTATGAGGTATGTAAAATTCTAGGTATCTACGTGGTTTGAATTTTTGCTTGCTTCAGGGTCGGGGCGGTACTTTCACTTGTCGGATAGTTAAAGGTTTATACCATATCGAGCGGACCGTTGATGCAAGCTTTTCAGTTCAGTATATAGGAACTGTGGGATAGGGATATAGGCCGTTCAGATTTTCTTTCGTAAAAATTGTTCACCATCGGTGTAAAATAAACAGCTGGACTCAGTATCCCAGCAACAGCATCAATGATAACTATAAATAGGGGCCAGCGTTCTAACAACATGACAGGACCCCGAGCTGGCATGCTTCCACTTGTAGGTTTTAACACGCGCATTGACGGGGGCGGGTACCCGCCCCCTCGGGTTTTCGGAGAGAGCATAAAAACGGCGGAGCGTAGCGCCGCCGTACTTGGCATACCTTTTCCCTCATCATTTTTACCTTAAGGTTTTAAGGTTAGGTCATCTCAGGTCAGGTCACCAGTACCGGTCAAGTGACCTGACCTCAAAAAAGTTTAAGATAGCATAAGTCGGAGCAGGGTGAACTTATCCGATTGAAACTCATATGACATAATGGGCCCACCGAGTTCTCTAAAATATGTTCCGGTATTTTTTAAAGCGGTGACCTAAGGTCAGGTACGAGGCATGACCTCTCCATTGGAAATACATGGGAAAAATGTTTTTTACTGTATAACTCCGTAACGGAGAGTGATGGAGCGTTTTTTTAGCTTCATTAGACTTGCCTTGGATTTGCAGTTCTAATGATATGCATTTTATATAATTTGACCCTGGCCCGACCTCAGGTCAGGTCAAATCCTTGATTTGAGCTAGCAAGGTCAAATTATATATCATTCGATTCGGCTTGCTGCGAGGATTCATATAGTTCAAGTCGTTTTGCTCTATTTTTATCTGTTCAGAAGAAATGGCCCAAAAACTTAATTTACATGTTATCCCTATTACGGCATGTTTTGACCTCTGGTGACCTTAAATGTGACCTGACAAAAAATTGTTCAAATATTTTCGATGGAAAAGTGGATGGGCAGCCCAACGCCGTTTACCGTTATTCGGTACCTACCGTGGTTTTCGAGATCTTAGGGGGGGCGGGTACCCGCCCCTCGTCAAAGCGAAGGTGGCTCAGACCCCCGTCAATGCGCGTGTTAAAATTATGAATTACCCTCTGGCGGTGATTGGAAAGACGCTGGATGAACTTGTGTCTTGCTGTTTTTTTTAGATTGCAGCGGTTTTTGGTTCTCTAATGGTAATGATATTAATAACAATGATGATAATAGAAGTGTAATAATAGGCAATAAACGTGTATATGTAGGCTGTAATAGGCAAACAAATAGGCCATAATAGGCCGGTAATTATGATAATTGAAGTATCAGAAGGCTATTTTGGAAACCGACGAACAATTTGGCGAGCTGATGCCCATCTGGTATTTCTTTGACTTTTCCCCAATTTCGGGTTAAAATAAAGCTGACATATTGCTGATGTGCGATTGACGGAGAACAAATACTACTGGGTGTGGGAAGTGGAGTATACGTCAAATTTTCGGTATGTAGAGAAACCCTGAGGAAATTATATTTTGAAATGTCTTTTTCATCACTCATTGCTGCGGCGCAGTCCGTTTGTCTATGGGAACATCACACCTACCTGTCTTCTTAACACGAGCATTGACGGGGGCGGGTACCCGCCCCTTCGGGTTTTTTCGGAGATAGCATAAAAACGGCGGCGCGTAGCGCCACCGTACATAGCATACCTTTTCCCTTATCATTTTTACAGCTTTTGTCAAAATTTTAAGGTTAGGTCATTTCAGGTCAGGTCACCAGTACAGGTCAAGTGACCTGATCTAAAAAAGTTTAAGATAGCATAAGTCGGAACAGAGTAAATTTATCCGATTGAAACTCATATCACATAATGGCCCTACCGAGTTCTCTAAATATGGTCCGGTATTTTTTATATCGATGACCTAAGGTCAGGTACAAGCCATGACCTCTCCATTGGAAATACATGGGAAAAATGGTTTTAAATAAATAACTTAGTAATAAATAGAGATAAAGCATTTATTTTAACTGCATTATATTTTCCTTGCCATTGTGGTTCTAATGATATGCATTTTACCCAATTTTACCTTCACCTGACCTCAGGCCAGGTCAAATCTTTGATTTGACCTAGCAAGGTCATATTATACATAATTCGATTCGGCTTGCTGCGAGGATTCATATAGTTTAAATCGTTTTGCTCTATCTTTACTTGTTCAGATGAAATGGGCGAAAAACTTAATTTACATGTTATCCCTATTACGGCATGTTTTGACCTCTAGTGCCCTTAAAATTGACCTGACAAAAAATGGTCCAAATAATTTCGATGGAGAAAAGGATGGGTTATCCAACGCCCTTTAACCCTCGCCCCACCGGGGGGCCATCGATGGCCCCCTTAAGGTTTTTCCGGGATAGCAGAATAACGACGAGGCGCAGCACCGCGGTTGAGGGCTCTACCTCTTACTGCATCATTTTCCCACCATCCCTGAAATTGTTTACCCCGGGTCACCCAAGGTCAGGTCACAAGGCGAGGTCAACAAAGGTCACCTCACTTCAACTTTAGAGCTCTGTAAGAGCTACATTTCGAAGTCGATCAATTTGAAATTTCCTACACTTCATCACCCCTCCAGGGTCTACAAGGTGTATATCCAGTATTTTTTTATTTCGTGACCTGAGGTCATGTCACGAGGTGACCTCTCCCATTGACAAAGCATGGGGAAAAGCTGTCTTATGATCTAAAAGTCACAAAAACGGTTAAAAATGATCGGCTTCGTCAGAAAAGCGTTCTTGGACACCCTTTCACAGATTCCAGGGGCCATATTTTCCCTTTGACCTCTCCAAGGTCATCCAAGGTTACCAGGGGTCAAAAAAGTATTTTGACAATAACTTTTGAGACCTATATAAGCTAGAGCGCTGAATCAAACACCATCGTGTATATCTAGTCACTGGCTTTCGTTTGATATACGGCAAGGTCACTTTCTGAGCTTTCGTGACCTCAGGTGATCTTAGGTCACGAGGTGACCCCTGAAGGTCAAACTATTGGCGGGAGGTCATTACGTTCAACATAGCGGGAAAAGATCTGACATTTTCCTATCCAATGTACTTTACCACATCTCAATAGCTCTAATAGCACAAGAGTGATGCCCAGTTTGCTTAAGCATTGCATATTTGAGTGAAAATAGCCGATCTTGACCTTATTTGACCTCTGGAGGCCAAACCATTGACCTGAGCGCTAAAACATGGGAAGTAGTTTCCTACTGAATTTACGCGAGCTTTCTAATGCACTTCGCAGATTTGCGCTAACGTCCATACTTTCGGAGTTAGAGGGGGCATCGATGGCCCCCGGTGGGGTGAAGGTGGCGCCGGACCCCCGGTGGGGCGCGGGTTAACACCCTTTACCGTTTTTCGCTACCTAGCACGGTTCTCGAGATCTTAGGGGGGGCGGGTACCCGCCTCCCTAAGATCTCGAGAACCGTGCCTTTGCTCAGTTTAGGTTATAGGAAAGGTGTGGTATACGGTGAATATACGGCTTAGGCCGGAGATGAAAAAAATAATCACGCTGTAAACGGAGAAGGCAGAGAAGCTTGGAGATAAGGCAATGAACAGTGAGAACCTGAAGTAGTGCGGGTTTTAGTGGAGTATTATATCATCTCTTAAATTTCCAATTTTGTTTTTCCATGAAAGTGTGCAAGTGTTCACCCTTTTTCGCCATCGATTTCATGCATATTTGTGTGTACGGTTATTCCATCTTAGCAAAACAGTCATATCCATCCCAGGAGCCATAATTTTTTCAACCTTGGAAGGGCAGAATTAGCAATGATAACATAAGTGTTCCCGGTTCTTTCTGTGCGTCATTGCTGCAAATTTGTATCATCTTTCCGAACACTCGTTGCTAGAAACTGCAACTGTTCACTGTATGGGGCAAACACAACTTCGTCAAGCTGGCATATATTTGCGTGCGTATTTCTTACATACAATTCAATTTTTAGAAAAAGTTCACCACCCACTCAAACGGATAACCATTTGATTATAATTATTTTTGTAAAAATATGTAGCATTGACTAGAACGTCACACCACCGACAGTAAGTGGGGAGGTTTGGCAGCGAAATTTAATTCTTTGCTGATGCAAAATTATCTCCTTTAGATCAAAATACTTTTGAATTGTTTCCTCTTAACTTACCACTCATGCTCGTATTAAGCTGTGGTAGGCCTGTCTGAACCCGGCTGAGGCAGGAAAATTGTGGGACAAAAGGGGGGGGCGGGCCTGACCCCTAACCCCACTGGTGGCGACGCCCATAAGCATCAAGTCCAAACTTGCAACATGAACCTGGAAAGGGGCCTAGGATACTGCGATCTGGAATTAATTGAAGTATTCTAAGCTGCATCTACACAAATAAAGCCATTTTCGGCCCATTCCCGTTTTCCCAAGGCATTTCCAATGGAGAGGTTACGATCCGTATCTGACCTCAGGTCACCGATATGAAACTCCTGAGCGTCTTCATTCACTCCTGAGCGTATGTAAGCGTCTTCATTGGCGTCAGATATGTATAATCAACTTTTCTGGAGCCTGCTGATCATAGAGCACGATTAGTATGTGGGAGTCTAGGAAGCTGCCAATCAAATATAAAAGGTACTCCACCGGTTTTAAACCTTTTTAAAATTTTTGCAAAGGTTATATCAATATTTGTATTGAACCAGTATTGGACGTCTGCTGACATTTAGACTTTATCGTTCATTTACCATTACTGGTTTATGCTTATGATTTTGTTTTAGCTATCCTTCTCTCATTTTACGGTCGTTTGCTAAGCATTTCGGCTCACCTATGATTCACCTATGATTCAGAATCCTGATTCCGAATCCAAATTATTGGGAATCACCAATGATTCCGAGTCGCTTTTAAAATATATGTGGCATCGCTTCGAGGCAGCATCTCGCATGCATCTTTAACAGTTCCAAGAAAATTGTACCACGTATGGTTAAAAAACATTTTGAAAGATTCAACCAATAGATTAAACGAAATTTTGTTAGCTTACTTGAAGTGATCTCTCACGATTATTCTGCATTTTCTTCTCATTCTTATCTTTCGTTGCGTGCTGTGGGATCAAGACAGGAAAGTCAAACCTGGTGCTCATTTCGGCAAGACATATTTTTCAGCCCATTTCATTCCAATTAGTGTCGTAGAATTAGTATCTAATTTATTATTTCAAGGGGAGGGCGGTTAGCCCCCTGTCCCCCCGGCAGCACCAGAGCAGAATATATTTCAGTTTTGGATTTACTTAAGTAATATAAAAAGAGTTCATATCATTTTTAATTACTTTCATCATTTTCGTTTCCTTAATCGCTTATTCACATCTTGTTATGTCAATGGCTTAGGGGTGAGTTTATTTCTTCCAGACAATTGGACAATTTATTTCACCTTCCATACCGTGGCTGCACGTGGTCCCAGCTCGAAAAAAACTAGTAATTAAACATCAGTTGTTGTCGCTACTAGAGCTGGTTCCAGTTTCCTCCACAATCGATGCGTTTATCAAGTGACAAAGTGGAGACGAAAAGCGAGGATTAGGTGAGATAAGATTATGACTAGGTTTTATGTGGACATAAATCCAGTATATTACCGTCTGCCCAGGAGGGCATTCTACCAAAAGAAACTTTTTGTACCGTTTTAAACCAATCAGTGAAGTAATTTCTGATAGATTTGAACTGAGCCTTTTCTGTAGTGTTTCTAAATATCACGCCAGTGATCTGATTCCTTTTCACCGAACCAGTTATCAGCATTATTTAGCCAGAACCAATTACACGGCCTGGCTTCATCGGAGAGAAACCAGAGCTTCCACCTGCTAGGACCCCCAGTGAACAGGCAGCGTCCGCGATGGCTGTCCCTCCATATGGACAGGTACAGTTTTACATGTGACCGGCCCGACCCCCAGTGAACACGCAGCGACAGCGATGGCTGTCCCTCCATATGGACAGGTACAGTTTTACATGTGACCGGCCCGACCTGACGGGAAGGGCGGCAAATCCTATCGTGGGGGCGCCAATACTTGCATCCTGGTGGGTGACACATGTCAGGGGCGCAGCATCGACCGGTTAGGGAATGTGATTCAAAACAGTATTTTTAGCGTATAGCTCAAGATTACTGATCCAAGCTGCACAACAATTTAAAACAATGTCGATAACCATCATAATAAAAGGTGATAGCATGATTACCACGCGCCCCGCTGAGGGGGCGAAATTCGCCCCCCCTCCTGGTTTTCTCCAGGTAACGCAAAAAGAAGAGACACAGAACCATGAAACTTACAGTATCTTACCCTGATCAACTTTACACACCTGATAAATTTTTTTAGGTAAGGTTATGTCAGGTCAAGGAGCTATTCAAGGTCAAGTGACCCGACCTCAAAACCTAAAATCAAGAGTTTGAAGCGGCGCCTAGGGAACATCAGCGAACCGATCAGTTTGAAACTTCCACAATATGATGAGATCATCAATGTCTACAAATCTGCTATCTCGGAATTTCGATATGGTTGACCTAAGGTGGGGTCAATTTTTTGGTCACCTCATTAATACCTAAGTCTATGGTGAAAAATAGAATGGGCTCGTTTTCAGTAAATACTGGATAGATAAAGCTAAAAATCATCAAACCGTCTATCCTTACCACGATCTTGACCATAAAGTTGAGTTTTTCAGTATCTGACCTCTAAAAGGTCATTTCAGGTCACAGGAGCATAGAGTGATTGTTTTGCCAATAACTTCCCACTAAATTGAGATAAAGCTCCCATGTTGCTTGCATTGGGCTTATATTGTCACGGGGAGTCGATTAATATGCAGCATGACCATACCAGGTCACTCTGTGACCCTGACCTAGCTCGACGTCAGGTCATTTTCACTATTTGACCTAGCAAGGTCATATTATACATCATTCGATTTGCTGCGATGAGAGGAATCCAATGATGCATAAATATTTGCTCTAGCTCCACTGAGAACAGATCTAGAGAGAGAAACGTACACTGCTCTGTTGTAAGACCATGGAACCTTCTTTGACCTATGCTGACCTCAATATTGACCTGGCATAAACATTATCCGTATGAGATCTCTTCGTCTTGTCAAGAGCTTTCGAACGCCGCCCGTAATTTTTCTTAACTTTCGTAGGAAATGAGATACGGAGGGGGGCGAAAAACGCCCCCCCAGCGGGGTGCGTCATGCAAGGGACCCCAGCGGGGCGCGTGTTAAGGTGCGTATTAATCTCCTCACAGGCCTGTTGAAGAGCACAAAAGGAATTGAAAAGTCTTAAACTGAAAACCTAAAATGTAAATGTGTTTCAACACTACTTCGACTTTTACACCCTTGGCCAAAACTTTTGCAGTTAAATCGCGGTGAATATTCTGTGACTATTGATGTACAAAATTGGTTTGGCTCATGCTAGAGGTTTTTCATTTTTTAAATTCCTGGTGTTTTCGAGGCAAAGCTGGCCGGAAAATTGGCTCGCAAAAAATCGATGCTTGCCGGCGCCAGTCCCTGTACCGGCAAGTCTCGACTGGCTTAGTCAAGGTTTTGGAAAGACCAAACCTGGTCCCGGCAAGAAATAGTAAAAACAAAAAAATCACAGCCTTGTCCTTCTACACACTAACCAAAACCTTTCTATTCTTATTTCAGCCTAAAATTGTGCGCAGTTTTGTTACTACATTACATATCAGAAGTTTTTCAATACAAGTATTATTCCCCTGGACTATGGGCGACACATTTCTTTTATTGGGGGTTCTCCAGTTGTCATATTGATATTCCTAGTGCCTTTAGGGCTCTTTGGTCTGATTCTGATATTTTAATCTGATATTGAAACCGACCAAGCTATCCCATTTTGTGACAACATACAAAGATTGCTCGAGGTTTAATCGGTTTAAATTAGCCAATTCGTTTGAACGCACTTGGCGATTATTAGGGTTATTCATTCCCAAAATGTTAAAATAAAACTGAATTGATTAAATGACGAATTAATCCCAGTTTGATCTAGGACCCAACGAGCATAGGTATTACTTGAGATCATTGCACTCTTTAATTCCCCGAGGTCCCGGCATGGTCCTGGGGCATACCCAGTTGGTCCCGGCAAAGTCCCGGCCGGGACCAGCATCAGGTCCCGGCACCGGGACGCCGGGACGAAAAGTAGAACCTCTAACTCGTACGCTTTTTCATCGAATAGAGCCATTCGATGTAAGAGTAGAATGGGTAGCAGCCTCGCTAACATTCTTCCTTCCACTGCCTCAGCGACGCAAACAATACATTCTGTCAAACCAGTAACTGGCGTGGTTTAGCCAGCCACGGAAGCGAATCGGCGTCTCGGCTCGGTTGCGTAACGAACCATCCGTCGCTGCTCAGCACAAAAACAGGTGGAAAGCTCGGTTTGCCGTACAGTGTCGCGGCAGTGACTGACCGGGGAGCTTGCAGCAGTGAGCGGAGAAGGGAAGTGTTCGAGCGCCGTCTGCCGCCGGCGCCAGGTCGCAATCTACTCGTCCGACGCGCGCCGTCGCAGTGAGTCTGAGAACGGCAGCCGAGCAGGGTGTGTGTGGCGCGGGAGGGTCGGCTGTCTCAACCATGGAGGTTCCTGGCCTGGTGGATCTGATCTATGATTCGGAGGAGCAGCTGCAGCCTGCACCCGGGGAGATTGTCAGTGGGAACTTGCCCGACTGGCTGGTGGGGTCGCTGTATCGGGCCGGACCCGGGAAATTCAATCTCAGCGAGGAGTACCGAGTCGCGCATCTGTTCGATGGACTGGCCATCGCAGCACGGTTTCAGTTTCAAGACGGTAAAGTGACTCTGATCAAGCGTTTTGTTGAGACTGACGCTTACAAGAAGGCTATCAAGAACAAGAAAAACATATTCACCGAGTTCGGCTCCCATGCTAATCCCGATCCCGATAAGGGCTTCCTCAGTCGCGTGGTCTCCTCCATCCTGCCCACTGACATCAGCGACAACTGCTTCAACAACATCTACAGCGTCAACGGACAGCTGTTTGCGGCCGGCGAGACTTCACTGGTGACGAGGGTGGACCCGGACACGCTGGCAACGCTGGAAAAGGTGGATCTCTCCAAGCATCTGGGCGTCAATGTGTGCTGCTCGCACCCGATCACTGACACCGACGGAACCACCTACACAATGGGGGTATCATTCATACCCACCTTCAAGTACCAGCTGAATCGAATTCCGCCCGCGTCTGGGGCGGAAAACGGAGCTCAGGCGTTCGGCCATTCCAAGTGTCTGCTGTCCATGTCGCCGTCATGGGCAACCGCCTATTCGTTCTATCATTCGTTCGGGCTGACAGATAACTACATCATCTTCTTCGAGCAGCCACTCGTGATGGTGCTGTCCAGAGTAGTGTCCATGGTAGTGAAGGGCAATTCCCTGAAAGACACCATGGAATGGCATCCTGAATACAAAGTGAAGGTGTACGTCGTCCACAAGGAAACCGGCAAGCTGGTAAAGATGAAGTACATCACCGACGTCGGTTTCTTCCAGAATCATGTGTGCAACGCATACGAAGAGAATGAACAGATAGTGTTGGACGTGGTGACTGCCGAGGACCCAGGAATTCTTGACGCGTTTTTCCTGGACAAGATGGAGAAGGGCGTGATGTCAGGGGCGCAAGGACGCTTCACACGGCTTGTCATCCCTGTTGGGGAAGACCTAAAGAAGGCTCCGGAGGACACCAACCTCGTGACAGTATCAAACACAAAGGCTACCGCGCACCGTAAGGGGGACACGATCACGCTTTCGCCCGACTTCGCCTCAGAAACCGGCGTCGAATATCCAACCATTAATCTTCGCCAACGAGGCAAGCCCTACCGCTACGCCTACTTCACGGGCTTGTTCAACCAGGAGTTCTTCCGCGGCGCCGTGGCCCGGCTGGACGTGCAGACACAGGAGTGGCTGTTGTGGCGCGGGGAGGAGGCCACGTTTCCCTCGGAGGCGACGTTCGTGGCGCGGCCGGGCGGCAGCGGCAGCGAGGAGGACGGCGTCCTGCTGGTGACGCTGCTGGGCTCGGGAGGACGTGCTGACCAGCTGGTGGTGCTGGATGCCAGCAACATGTCGCCGCTGGCGCGCGTCCAGTTCAACTGCCGCATCCCTCAGATGGTGCATGGTCTCTGGATGCCCAAGTAGGCCAACACGAAACAGTGGGCGCTACGGCTGTGATTCTACAATAGTCTGCTCATGCTTTTTTGTGTTTTTTTTTGTATGCTGAACTAGCGTGAAGAGAACGGGTTTTGGAGAGCACCGTTTGTTAGGATTGAAAAAAAACCTATGTTTTCTGTTGGCTGTTGGTGTTCGATATGGTGGAGGTGCAAACTAAGCAGTTGGAACGTTTCACTACACGGAGAAATGAATTAACTGCGAGCCAGCTTTGTTTGATTTGAAGAAGCTCTTGTGCACCGTGGTGTCTTGACCATACCTATATATTCACCAGAGAAGTGTGTGCGTGTGTGTGTGTGTTTGTTTGTGTGTTTCTCAAGAATATACACATCGTGTTCAACCAATTTTAGTTTGACACCATCCGGTTGATTTTTAACTAGACTGTAAGGATTGGACGGGAGTAAGGACCACTTTTATGCCTTTACCAATTCTTCTGCGGATCATATTAACCCTCCCCATGGTGGGGGTTGTTTAACCACCTCCCCTCGGTTGTTTTTCTGGCGGCACCAAAAATAGCGGTGTGAAGCGCCGCCGTACTTGGCACATCTTTTCCTTGATCAATGCTTCAAATCATCCCAAAATTTTTAGGTTGGTTCATCTCAGGTCAGGTCACCAGTGCAGGTCAAGTGAACTCACCTTCAAAAATGTTTAAAACATCATCCCACCACCCGAACAAGCAACACTGACAATGAAGGGTTAATTTAGAAGCCAAAGTTTAACGTTCCACAAAGCACAGGGACGGCCGCCCCACTCAGGTCACCCTCTCACTCGTCAATTGCCAGCCCACAACGTCGGATAAACAATTGAGCGCCGGAGCGTCTCAGGAGAACCGATCTCAAGCACTGTCTCTGCATGTTTCTGAGCAGAGGGCCGGAGCCCAACACTCTACCAACTGAGCTGCTGGGGCGGCTAATATTCTAAACTAGAGATTGAATTGCTCAAGTACTTGTCTAAACTAATCCTTTTAGACTGAATACACCCAAGCTCTAAATTATTTTTCTAAACTTTCAATTTACAATGTCTTTGGTGCCCGACGTGAGCAGGTGGGTGCCTTGGCGGCGCTGAGGGGGAGGGGTGCTCACCGCTGGACACTTCCCTGCAGAAGGGTACATTTATATGTTTATTCATTTGTTTCTACGTCACGGAACTCATCCATTACTATGGCTATTAGTGAGCCCAGGTCAGTGGGAGACAACATACAAATTTACTCCAGGACACATGGATCTACTTATAACAAAAATATATAGTAAATTATAGTAGCAGGAAGGCTAGAAGGGTACTTCAGCTTGAATGAAGGCACATATATAGACTCCAATGCCTCTTCATTTTATCGAACTCATTTCGCCTCGGCTGGTCTTAAAAAATATACTCACGTTTAGTGTATCGCACTAAAAGTTAGAAATGCCATTTTTATTTGAAATCATTGTTCAATACTTAATGCTCAGTGCGATTAAAGGGAAGAGTTGGAATACTGCATGGGCAGGGGTATTGTGCAATATATATATATATATATATATATATATATATATATATATATATATATATATTCCCCGCCCCCCGCCTTCGGTCCTTTGGGGGTCCTTTCCCATGCATATCTAGAAATATATGACCCTTCGCAGCCAGTCATGGAAGCTCGTGTTATATCAACCCTGATGAATTCCTGGCTACGCTAGGGCTAGAAAAGCATTGAAGCCAACCAGTCTACTTATCGCCTTCCTGCAGGATACACAGATAGGCGTTTCATCATGCTTCGCTATTGCCAAGGCTTCACGGCTTTTTCTAGGCTTTATCGGGCAAGACTCTGATAACCAATCGGGCGTTGCCAAGCCGCGAAGTCTGTCAATGACAAAGGGGCCCTTAAGGAATATCACACTTAATATGGCTTCAATCTAGTGTCCGTGCACTATTTACTATCATAAACAAATAGAACCTCAGGTATTGGTAGTTGATTCTTATACATAGGTAATGTGGGCGCAGCCACTCGGAGCTGACTTTCTTCGCAAGCCTGTGTGGGATAGTAGCCAGTGGCTGCCGGGAATGAACGTAACGTCAATATTCATATGCTTATTTGTTATTGTGCATATAGATAAACCATAAGAAAGTATTACGATTGAAGCAATTCAACCCGTATAAGTATGACTAATGGCGTTCGGAATGAAATTGTTTGACTATTTTAAGATCATTATTTAGACAATTTCTTCCTTAATTGTTAGAATAATTTGGCAACGTCATAAAATTAATGTATGTACATACATAACCAGAAAAGGCACCACAGCTACTATCGAGTTCGTATTGTTTACCGGCTGCTGGACGTGTATATACCCGTGTCTCCTTACAGCCCACTTCGCCTGTGTGCAGCCTCAACTTAAGTGTTTGTCAGACATCTAATCTATGCGGATCCAGAGCAACCGCCGGGCATGAAAAGGAGGGAAAAACAGACACAACCATGAAACAAATATTTTGTGTGAGCAAATTATAAAAATGAATCTAGAGTGGTCATTATTTGAACGCTTGAGGGGCAGGGGACATGGTCGGATTGACCTTCCTGAATTTGCCTCTGCTGCTACGCCCCTCGCTTTCCGTAACAGTTCTCTGTGTGTGTGCTGTGCAAGGGATGCGTAATGACCCTTGCCTCAGCCGCCAGAGTCTTTCTATGAACCGAGTTTGTGAAGCATTTGAAGTTGTTAATTTGAAGCTATGACTGCATTAAATCAAGTAATAGGGGAGTTAACTGCAAAATAAAGTAATAAACGCTGCGTGCACCAATAGACAGGTTAGCCTGTCGCTTTGGCGCCTGGTCAGTTTTGTGAAGTATTAATATCTATTCTGGTTGATTGGGGTCACTGTACTCTTGCTGGACTTGGGACGACATCAAAGGTTAAACAAACAGGTTGTGCGCGTTCAAATAAACTTGAAATGAGTGATTTAGTTCTGAATTGAATGTGATCGGAGATATGAATTGTTGTTTACGGAACGAGACGCAGAAACCCAGAATGATTATAGCCCAGTTTACATGTGCAGGGGCAGACGCAGGAGCATCGTTTGGGGGAAAGCACCTCGGGAGAAATCGTAAAGCTATAAAGTTTGTTTCGAAAATTGGACAAAACTTCGCCATTTGGGGGAGGAGTTTGGGCCATGGCCTCTCCTCTGCGTTCGCCAGTGTATCTGTGCCTCTAGCTCTCCAGGAGTGAATGCCTAGTATCACGTCTTTGTCTCTGGATATGTCGCTAGTGAGAACTATATAAAGGGCAATAGTACCATGGCCGCATGGGCAAAGTAATTTGATTTCAAACGTCGACATTACTCGTGGCGTTATTGTGGACGAAGAGAGAAGAGAGAGAGAGAGAGAGAGAGAGGAGAGAGAGAGAGGGAGATGAGGAGAGAGAGAGTTTGCTTGAACATGTCACGCATTTACTTTAATCCTCTCGCTTTTCTTTTTGAAAATTTGAAGTAAGTTTAATTTACTCTTGAGTCTAACGATATGGCCCTCGTTAACAAATTTTGAAAAGCAACGTATTTGTTCTGCCTCATAACTTCCGCGAGTGTTATCCAGAATACAGATCAGGGGTGTAGCCAGAGGGGGCGGCAGGGACAGACGCCCCTCCCTAAGGGTCCGAAGGGCCCCCTTGAGGACAGGAGCCGCGCGAAGCGTGGCTCGCCCCCGCTATGCTTTGTGGCCAAATTTGACATTTTATACCAGACAGGGCCCTCTTAAGCCCTCTTCAGCACTATTATGTAACAAGCAAGGCCCTTTTTTACCCATCAGGGCCCTTTTGGCGCTGTCGCAGGGGCCCTTTTCGGGGCGCCGCCCCTCCCTGAGCGAAATCCTGGCTACGCCCCTGATACAGATCGATTTAGCTCGACAGCACCTGGAGCTTAGCCACTTAAAACCGAAATGCCTCATCGGGGCACCTCTAAATGTATTTGGGATTCCTCTTAAAGGGAATGCTTGGTCGAATCCAGAACTTAGTGTCTTTAGAGGTATTTTTAGCCGAAAATCATGAAAACGTTCATGATTTCTCTGAAAATGTACAATGAGCTCAATATTTTGATTTTTAAAATGCTCTTCTAGGGTGAAAAATAAACCGTTTTCTGTGGATGACGTCATGATCTGGCAACTACTTCCATATTCAACAGGCTTCAAGGGCTTCAATTGGCTGATTGCTCACCGTGACGTCAGCGCTGTCGTCACACCAACAGCTGACAGCTGTGGCCACCTGGCTGGGATACATGTGGGGTACATTTCAGGTGGTTTTTTTCAGAATCAAGACAATTTTGAGTTTCATGACAAATGATATATAATAGAGTACCGGGTTTTCCGGCATGCTTTACAAATTTACTATATCAGTTAAAATCATGTTATAAAGGTGCCACATTCCCTTTAACGATCGATATTGCTGCCACTGAATGGGGCTGGAACGCTTATGTATGTATGTACATACCTCTCAGGCATACTGGTACTAAATAAAGGTCACAATACCCAACAAGGAACGGTTCTGTAGTTCCTTAGACCCACAAGGTAGCCAGTCGCTTGTGGAAGAAAAACTGACGGGGTTTTCGATGGGAAGAGCTGACGATCAAAAATAGCCTCCATTTCTCGCAAACATGTCTTATGTTTCTATTCCCCACTAAAATTAGATGCATACCCTCCCTGCTACGTAAGTCTTGATTTCGAAGGCGTGTACCTGAACGAAAATAGACTGGCTACAAATCATGTTCTGATGAGCGCACAAAATATAGCAAAGAAACCATATATCGTGCATCCTTAGTGGGCACGATTCCATAAGAAATTCTAGTTGCTGAGAGGCCCCGGGGCGCCGAGAGCTGTCACACACTGAGGACTGTCACACACACCGAGAGCTGTCACACACCGAGAACTGTCACACACCGAGTGCTGTCACACACCGAGAGCTGTCACACGCCGAGAGCTGTCACACACCGAGAGCGTCATACACCGAGAGCTGTCACACACCGAGAGCTGCCACACACCGAGAGCGTCATACACCGAGAGCGTCACACATCGAGAGCGTCACACACCGAGAGCTGTCACACACCGAGAGCTGTCACACACCGAGAGCTGTCACACACCGAGAGCTGTCACACACCGGGAGCTGGCACACATCGAGAGCTGTCACACACCAAGAGCGTCACACACCGAGAGCTGTCACACACCGAGAGCTGCCACACATCGAGAGCGTCACACATCAAGAGCGTCACACACCGGGAGCCGTCACACACGAGAGCTGTCACACTGAGAGCTGCCACACATCGAGAGCTGTCACACATTGAAAGCTGTCACACACCGGAGCTGTCACAATCGAGGACGTCACACGCGTTGGTACACTTCACCCAATACCTAGCGCCCTTTTCTCTCCTACACGTGGGCACCAGGCTGGGCCGGTGCGGTGATATGGTGTATCGATTTGTTGTTGCAGCATCGCCTTGCCAGGGGCGTCGCCTATAGACTGGAGTAGGGAGCGGAGCGCAACATGAGACTGGGGCCTTGGGACAAACATTGAAACTATATCACTGATCGCAAATGTAACAGTATTTAAAAATATATCTGTGTATTCAGGATCAGGAATAAATAATCACAGACCTGTACTAATATAGTGCATGAAGGGAAAAACTTACCCATACCCCGGACTTTGCATACAGCGTGCGTGGTTTACCACCGGCCAATAGGATGCGTTTCTCTTGTTCCCTCGCCCCCCCCACACTCTCCCCGTCCCCTCCCACCTTCCGCGCCTGCGCGGCTGCTGTGCTGAGGAGGAAATCGATGACAGCTCTCGACGCCCCGGGGCTTCTCAGCAACTAGGATTTCTCATGGAAACGTTGCCTTTCACTGCAGCCACACCTCTCTGAGAATTCAACAGAAGCAGCGCCCACTAACCCACCATATACCACCGGTGTGGGAGATACAGCCATGCTGTTCACCGGCGCGTGGGAGAGACAGGGATGCTGGTGAGCCACGTAGCGCGAAAAGTGCGACCAAATACTAGCAAGTCCACTGGCGTGATTAATAACAGAGAGCACGTGACAATTATGTAATGGTTCTTCTATCTCTCGTAAATACTATAAACCGTATTGAGCCCAGGAACACTGTTGGCTTATTGCTTAACCCGCGCCCCCGGTGGGCCTCCGGGCCACCTTCACCCTGGGGGGGTGATTAAACACCCCCCTCGAACTCGGCCCCTATACGAATAGCGAAAAAGCGAACGCTGGTGGATAGCTCATACAAACTTATAACGAAACTATATCACTCACTAGTCTATATGCATATCAATCGACTCGGACTAGCAATCCAAACGCAATGATATTAAAATAAAAGTAGGTAACAAATATGTGGTTAGGTCATCATACTATGTCCTTTGCAAGATGTTAAGAAATGTTGTCACGTGTACCTGCATGCTGTTTGCCTAAAACTCAAATTGAATTTAAAAATCATTGCCATCAATGACTTTCAAATTCAAAACTTTTTTTCTGGCGAAGACACGGTGTCGAAACATTAAAGGGAATGTGGCACCGTCACAACGTGATTTTAACTGAGATAGCCAAGTTGTAAAGCAGGTCGGAAAACCCGGTACTCCATATTTCATTTGTCTTGGAACTCGATATTTCCGTGGAAAAAAGCTAAAACCTAACTGACACCAGCCCCCTCAGCCCCTCGTCGCCGGCGGCCATTGTTATGAGCTACTGGTGTGACGACATATGCTGACGTCACGATGAGCATCAGCCAATCGAAGCCCTTGAAGCGTTTCAAGTATGGTAGTGGTTGCCAGATTGTGACATCATCCACAGTCTGATATTTATTTCTTTTTCTAGAGGAGTATTTAAAAAAACCAAATATTGAGCTTATTGTACATTTTTCAGGGAAATCATGAGTGGTTTCATTATTTTTGATTAAAAGTACGCCTAATTACACTATATTCCAGGATTCGACCAAGGTGCCACATTCTCTTTAAAGGGAGATACGCGAAAAAAATTATTGTGGTTTCTCGCTATATGAAAAATCCTGATTACGAAATTGTCAATTATTTTTGTATCTTCGGCAGAATTTTGGGAGGCCACTCACTTATTATCGAAATAGGTTAACAGTTCCGATAAAATGCTGAAACCTTCACCCATCACTTACTTTTCGAAAATTATTTAAAATGTCTTTTTGTAACAAAAATGTATGTTCTCCTGTATTTGTATTTGAATTAATTTTACAAAGCCTTTAAAAATACAAAATTAATTAGTTTGCCCTAGAAACGGAAAAAAAACATAATTACTCAAGTCTTCAGCAGTTTCGTACCTCGGGTCTTGTGTCGTCTTCTGCTTCAACCCCAAGATGGCGAAGTTTTTGCGTCAGAAAGGTCACGTGACCCCCTATGAGGTGGCTGTACGTTCTGATTGGTCAATTGTGATTTCTTAAAAGTCCTATATCTATGTTTTAATATTGTTTTTGGCTGTATATTTTTTTAAAGTAACTTTTTATTTAATAGTTTTAAGCTTTCAAGTCACTGCTTAGGAAAAATGGGACCGGATTTTTAGAGAATTTTATAGCCTTAGCCGGGACTACGACATTTACATCGATAAGAGGTGTACCGGTAAAGTCGTCTAGAAATGTTGACTTTGGGAGCAATTTTAAGGCATTTGCAGGCCGAATTCGCAAAACTGAGAATAGGACTTCTGAAACAACTTTTTTGTGACCTTTTGATCTAGCCAATACATTTTTTCGCGTATCTCCCTTTAATATACTCTTTGGCGTTTTCAATTACTTTATATTATGAGCGATTATCGGTTACTTTTATATAGCATAATCATCATGTATCATCATGTCATGCAAAGTTATCGACCTAAATATGAAACCTGCTTAAGTAGCCCTAGATGACCTCTCAGAGGTCACAGGTCAAAAACTTTAGCAAGAACCTAACAAGGGGCCCAGGATACTTCGATTTGGAGAATATGAAGGTATTCTAAGCTGTATCTACACGAATACAGCTGAATTTCTGTTTTTTATATATTTCCAATGGAGAGCTGGTCCGTACTTGGCCTTAGGTCATTGATATGAAAAATCCCGGAGCATATTTTGTAGAACTCGGTAAGGCCATTATTTGTTTATAAGTTTAAATCCGATAGATTCACCCATTTATTACTCATGCCGCCTTAAACATTTTTGGAGGTGGGGTCACTTGACCTGACCTGGTGACCTGACCTGAGATGACTCAACCTTAAAATGTTTTAGAAAGTTGGGGTGTAAGGTATAAGATGTGCCAAGTACGGTGGCGCAAAGCGCCGCCGTTTTTCCGTACTGCCAGAAAAACCTGAGGGGGTGTTCAAACACCCCTCACCGGGGCGAGGGTTAACATGAACGATACAAATTCCTATACCTTCCTCTTGTCACTCTCCCACTGTCACTCTTAGTTAGTTAGTTAGTTAAGGGCTTTTTATAAGGCGTTCTGTGCAAAGCACCTTTGCCCGCCTCTAAAGTACTGTCACTCTTCTGAGGCTTTTGCTTTTTACTCGGCTTGTGCTCATAAATGGTCTCAGGTGTATTGTGCGGCGCCTACCGCCGGACTTCAGCGCGGACGTTTTAATCTCCTGCCGTGTCTTTTAAACATACTTGTATGTGCATGTATGTCTGAATACATGTCATGGCAACAAATAAATGCAACAGCTCGGGGTGTTTTGTTTCATGATGGGCCGAAATTTACCTCTCAGTCTTATCGACTGATTGCTTTCATCCCAAGAATTGGAAAGGTGATTTCCGTTTATTGAGCCACGTATCACAGCAAGCTTTGAACAAAATCAGAGCGAAGCAAAATATCACTGGATAACAGATAAAACATAATTGATATAACAAGAACGGGTGCATGCAATCTCTCTGCAATCGTGCATGGCAAGTTCAAAGCAGGGAGCAATGTTGGGAAAAGTGACAACAATACAGTCTGGTATCGACCCCATGGGCTTTAAGCCACGCTCCCAAACTTAAAGGTTCTTAGTGCAGCGTCCATCTGCCTCAAGCGTGTCACAATTATTGCACCGTTGTCGTATTACATTAAATAATCATAAGTAGAATGGTGTCTACAACCGTTGCGAGATCAGAATTGTAGTGAATGATGTCAGAAGCGCTGAAGTACTACCATCATCCTATCATCCCACATCTCCACCATCACTGTGATAATGTCGCAGGCGCCTGACACCCCGAATTATTCCCAGGTAGAATCGTTAGTAGGAATCGGTTGGCACCGTTTGTGACGTAAAACATGCGAAGCTTAAATCACAGACAGATCCAGAGTTTCCTCCAATTGGAGTGAGGATTGGTTGGGGAGGGGATGCACCATATTGGCCGCGGGTGGTATGTGGACCATAGGAGGGCCATCTCTTAAGACGCCACCTCTAAGAATGTACCAAATCGGATCGTAAGGGCGTCAATATTTACACCCCTGGAGGTGGGTGAGGAGTGAGAACTGGAATTTTAGGGGTGGTGGGGCAGTTTGAGGGAGTACCAAGGTGCAGAGGGGGAGGGGTGCCTACGTCTCGATTAGAAGGGCACCTTTCTCCCGTTTTCTCCCTGGATCCCCAGTAATTATAATACAGTCAATACTACTGCAAAAGAGAGGGATCTTCTAAATCCTGATCACACTAAGCCCTCTCAATGACTCTGGGTAATGTCATCGCCTTTCCTTTCCTCATCCTTCATACCTATGATATGGAGGATGAGGTATGCACACACAAGCACTGTCACACGGCGCCTCATTAGCAGCTGACTCAGTGGATACAAAACCTACAAGCGGACGTCTTCCCTACGTCCT
Organism: Lepas anatifera; assembly: GCA_034440635.1. Lineage (NCBI taxonomy): Eukaryota > Metazoa > Arthropoda > Thecostraca > Lepadidae > Lepas > Lepas anatifera. The sequence continues at coordinate 238,445 of JAOTON010000149.1, forward strand.
GTTACCTCTGGGCGATCACCCAGTTTCCATATAGTCAATCATCATCCTCGTCCAAAACCAGATCCTGCTGGACTAGGCCGTATAACCCCCAAACAGCTGTTTCATAAACCTACTAACTACTTAATCCTCCACCTCCCGCATACCATCTGGAAGGAAACAGGGAGCCCGCTGCAGCACACTTTTTCGTATGACAAAGAATAAAGTGTTGGAACACTGACTATTCGACGCAGTGTCATCCATGCGAAGTTACATATCTTAGTCGGCCCCCGCAGCGACTAATTGAATATCAATGATGAACTGGCTCCTTTGTCGCGCCAGCAGCAGCGACAGGCAGGAGCTCTTCAGCAATTAAATCACACCGACATTTAGAAAGTGCGGCCGTGTGAATTGCAGTTCTTGGAAGAGTTTTTATCAGAAAACTTGTTAAACAATTTGAAGTTCACTGCGGAACATCACGGATTGTTCAATGTGAAGTTACGCACAAATCTGGCTCTAACAACTACGCACACATCGCTGGTATCATCACAAACCCCCAGCCAAGTATCCTACACGCACTTGCCCTCGTTCTGATGACAGTACTCGGGCTGTAGCGCCTCCGGCGTCAGCCCCCGTGCCACCATCCTCTCCCTGTGGTGGACCAGCCTGGTGAGCGCTGTCAGAGAGTCGCCTGTCGGCTCCGCCCACAGCCTCTCCGCCAGGGCAGCGCCGCGGGGCCACAGCCTGCTGTCCAAGGTGGTGCCATCCGACTGCTCTGCCCAAAGGGCGGCCGACCCACCGAGCATCTGGCCAGTGTAGTTTGCGCTAGTTCCGGCAGCCTCCTGGAACGCGAGCGCGATAGCGCGTGGGCTGTTGTTGTAGACGTCGTGCCAGGATTTGTAAGGGGTGCACCAATTGAGGCCGGAGCCAATCCATGCGGAGAAGCCACAGTCGAGGTACAGGGCGTCGTAGTTGGACATAATGAGCTTGTAACCGTCTGCAAGCAGGTCGCCGATCTGCTGGTCGGTGCCCGTGGTCCACACCTGCCGAGGGTACAGGTAGCTGATTATTTTGTCCACACCTGCCGAGGGTGCAGGTAGTTGATTATTTTGGCTGAAGGTTAGATCAATCTCTGTGGTCGTATACTGTCCGTCACTAGGTTACGAGTTCGCTTCTCAGACTTGGGGGAGCACTAACACTTGATCTTTGACCGAGGAATTTATTTTATTTTAGCAAATGGACCGGCCGTAGCCATGGGTGGAGATCCGGGGGGTTGGGGGGGTCAGAACCCCCCTGATTTGGAAATCAAGAGAATCTGGGGGTCAGCCCGGGTCCTACACCCTCTGCTCTCGCAAAATATCTTCGAACCTAAAAGTAATGATAGTTTAATTCGCGGCATTTGTGTGATCGGCTGAGTCATAATTTGACCTATCTGTGCCTTTGCATCTTCTTTGTAGAGGAGTACTATGTGAGAAATTTTACCAGCAAGGCACATCTAACCTGCAAAGACCAGCTATCGCAAAATTCCCAGGCGGGCGGAGACCTCAGCGACCCGTAAACAACCCTCCTTTCCCTTTCGACCGGACGCAGGGGGCATTTAAATGGCGGGCAAACAAGTCTCCCACGGTCTGCGGCGGCCGCGCGGACCGAGTGACGGGCCAGAGTCATCAGCCGATACTCCATTGACGAGCTTGCCGGCACAGCGTAAATGAATGTGTGTGTGAGGTAATAGCTAATGTGGCCCTTGCGCGTGATATCTTACATGGGGCAGTTGTTTTCTGTAAAGATATAAACATTGAAATATTTGAAATAATTGACACACTTGTTGGGGATTAACTTTAACTAGGGTTACTGCAATTGAAATGTCAGGTATAGTTGCAACGAAACCATTAGGAGTGTATTCTTAGGAAAAACCCAGTCATCACTGCGAATTCTGCAAAGTAGGACTGCTGTTCCACCTTGTTCACTTTCCAGCATGACCACCGGGTTCTGTGGTCAATGTGGTTGGTTGGCTATAGATCAGTCTGGGGACACAGCGTCAAAATTTATATGAGCCACTAATGATAGATTTTTTCTTATTGATTTGCTTTAAAGCCTAACATATAGTCGCTAAATATCAACGGCTACAATTCAGCATTTAAACTAGATCATCGCCATCACCGCTGGTTCTGGTTCTAGCCTCCACTAGAACCAGAACCGTTGCTCTCATGAGTCGTAAGTTCCCTCTCGCAGGTTCCAGACGAGCAGGAGACGCGGGAGCCGAGGAAGCTGCGCGTCCTGGTCCGATGACAGCACCGTGCAATGCAGATCGGTCTCCGCTCCCTCGGCGACGGACGCAGATCAGCGGCGAGGCTGCACACATCGCGGCCACGGCCTCTCCTCCCGGCGCACCGGCCAGACAGCCGGCGGTCAAATCACCCGCCTCCGGAGACGGACGCGCGGTCGGCAGCACCCGCGCAAACAACAACAGCCCTCCGTTCACCCTCCCAGCAAGGTCGCAAAACCTCCGACCATGAGCCGACGGCCGCCGCGTCAGCCTCACAGCGAGCACTCTGGGGCGCTGATTCTGGCGCAGCCCATGTCATCTCTCGGCTGCGCCTGAACCTTGAGTGCACCTGTCAGCCGCACGTGGGCAGCAGAACTCGCCGCAGGTGAAGCTGGAGGGCAGGCGGAGCGGTGGCCGGAGGAGAAATAAATAGGCGAGGACGAGGAGATGCGGGACTCTTTCCACCGGCGCTGGCTCTCCTTCGGCACCCTGCGGGGACTCTTCATCGGCTCTCTCTCCGTCGGACTCTTCATCGGCTCTCTCTCCATGGGACTCTTCATCGGGGCTCTCCATCGGACTCTTCCTGGTGAACTCCTCTTCGACGGCACTTCTTCGGACTGCTCGGGCACCCTCCGGACGCCGGAAAGCGAAGGCGGCGGGCCCATCGGCCTGTAGTCTTCCAGTGCAGAGCAGCAAGTGTCTAGCCGTGATGTGAGTGGGGTGTTAAGCACAGCAGTGTGAGTGTACGTGGTATAATGAGAGTGTAAGTATGGCTGTGTTTTGACTGACATGGGCTGTGTGTGGTTTATTGTTTTGGCATTCTATTTTGGCTTCATTCTATGATTCTGTTTAAACTTCGGCCATTCCTTCATCGTTTTGGCACTATACATCGTACTTAAAATTCACCTTTCTGTAATAAACTATCTAAAGTGGAACATAACTCGTTATTCCTCGCAAGAGTGAGCCGCGTAAAGAGCGAAAAAGAGAGCGCGATTTACAGATCATTTTGAGCAGCTCGGACACTACCTAGCAGACGAGAGACATCTCGAAAACATCACTATGGAACGTCATTTTAGCATTGGAAGCTCGGCCATATCCAACCTGACAAAATAAGTAAAAAAGAAAGGGAAAAAGTCTCACAACTAGAGACCAGGGGCGGCGCTACGGCTTCCCGTCACGACCATGCGTCAGGAAAGAGTACGGGCCCCCGAGCTGGTCTAGGGACCCTCAGCTGACCTAAGTAGCACACTAAGTCGGTCTTCATACAGGATACGTGATTTAGTGTTGGGCCATGCTCTTACCTTTACACGCTCAGTGGAGAGGGGTCTGGTGTCAACGTGCAGTGGAGTGCCCCCCCCCTGAGATCTCGGAAACCAAGAGGGTTTGAAATCACCCGTTGAGAGGTGCGTGAGGGCGATGGTGATCTACGTTATGGCTAGGTTTTATTGACCTGGCTCAGTGTCTTCAAGGTCAAAGGAGGTTGTAAAGGTCAATCAGCTGAATTAAGCAGCACCCTAAGTCGGTCTTTCACCGAGGATATGCAACGTGCTGACAACCTATTGGGAAATTCCATGATTATGCAGAAAGGCGGTAATACACTGAAAGTGCTGGCAAACTAGTGCGACTGCGCGATTGCGACGGTCTCAAAATATAAACATGAATTTGAAAGTATATAAGTAAACAAAATGGAACCAATTTTTTTTAATTCGTTCACCAATCGCCGCACTCATGCGTTCTCTCAAATGTGACCGAGTAGCGTATTCTGGCAGCGAACGGTTCCCCGGTTACCTTGGAAAATAGGTGCGGGCACTTTAAGACCCCCTGAGCTTCGCGTGTTAAGGTCTCCGAGCGGTGTTAGGACCCCTGAGCTGGTATGGGTCCCCGGAGCTGATTTGGCGCTCCTTGAGGTGATTCAGGGCCCTTTAGCTGGACTGGGCCTCTGAATTGGCGTGGAGCCCCGCGTTGGTGTTGCCCCCTTCCTTTAGCAGTTTTGGGATTCCGTGAAGTTCAGCTAGTCCTCGGTCCCTGAAATAGACTAAGACCTGCAACTGGTTTGGACCCCTGGGATGGTGTGGGCCCTTGAGCTGGGCTGGGCCCTTTACATGGTCGGGTCCCCTGCAGTGATCTTGAGAACCCTGGGCTAAACTGGACCCCTAAGAGTTGGGACATGAGCCCCTGAGCTCACCGTGGGCCCTTTATCTGGTCCGTGGCCCCTGAACTTTTATGGGGCCTGCCAGCTGGTTTTTGGACCCCTGAGCTGGTCTGCACCCCTGAGTTGAATTTGTGCCTCCTGAGATCAAAGTTTCGTAGGGGCCATTAGGCTGTTCTGGGGCCCGCTTATCTTGAGACACATGGGCTGATATGGACCCGTGAGTCGGCACTGGGACCCCTGAGCTTTTTGGGCCTTTTATCTTGCCTTACCCTCCTGAAGTGATATGGGACCTCCCTCAGATGTTTTTGGGACCCCTGAGATGTTCTGGAACCCATCAGATGTTCTGGAACCCATCAGATGTTCTGGAACCCCTGAGTTGGTTTTATGCGTACTGAGATGGAGTTTCACTAGGGGCTCCTGGGCTGTTCTGGGGGCCATTGAGAGACTCTTGCACAGTAGGTTCTAGACTGAGCTTGAGGCCCCTCGGTATCGTCCTCTGAGTTTTTCTGAACCCCCTGAGCGCCTTTCGGGTCCCTGAACAGGCCTGGCCCCCTGAGTTGTTGGTGGGTCCTCTGACGTGATATTGAGTCCCCTCAGTTGATTTGGGGTCCCTTTAGATAGCCAGGCCCCCACAATGATCTTGAAACCCATGTGTTGGCACTGGAGCGCTCTGCGCTTGCCGGGACCCTTTAATTGGTATCAGCTGGTCTTGGGCCCCTGAGTTGGTTGTGAGCCGCCAGAGAAGGAGTTTTGTAGGTAGCCCCTGGACTGTTCTGGGGCCGTGAGATGATATTACTCATGAGCTTACAGGCTCAGCCTTAGACCCTGAGCTGGCTCAGGGGTCATGAACTGGTCTAGGGCCCCTGAAAGAATTTACTAAGGAGGTCTCTGGCTTGGTCATAAGGCCCCTATATGGATTGGTGTCCCTTGAGCTGGCAAGAACCCCTGAGCTGGTATTGGACCCTTTAAATGGGTATGGGTCTTTGTGCTTGTCCAGGCCCTATTGTGCTGATTTAGGTCCCTTGAAATCGTTGGGGGTCCAACTGGTCTGGCCCACTGAGTTTTTCTGAGCCTGCTGAGCTGATTTAGGGCCCTCACAGCGGGTCTTGTCCCTGAGCTGATCTGAGGTCTTTTCAGATGGTCAGGGTCCCCTCCCTGATTTTGAAACCCGTGCACTTGCGCTTTTTGAGCCGTCAGGGGCGCCTATCTGGTCTGGAACCTTTTAACTGGTATGGCCCCTCTCGGCTAATCTTTGGTCCCATGAGTTGGGTTTGTGCCTCCTGAGAGGGAGTTTTGCAAGGGGTCCCTAGGCTGATCTGGTACTCTGAGAGAGGTCAGGATAAAGGAGCTTACTGACTTTGTCTTGGGGCGTAACCTGGTATGGGGCCACCTTAGCTGGTAAGGGCCCCTGAGAGGAGCTACATAAGAGGTTTCTGACTCTGTCCTATGGCCCCTAGCTGGATTAGTGTCCCTTGAGCTTGCAAGTGCTCCTGGGTTGGTATCGGGTCCGCTTAACGTATGGGCCTTTTTGGCTTGTTTGCGGCCCCTTGTGCTTATCTGGGGCTTCGTGAGTTCGTCGAGGCACCCAGCTGGTCTGGCCCTCTTAGTTTGTATGGCCCTCCTGAGCTTAGTGTCTTGGCCTGAGCCTCCTGAATTGATACTGGACCTCTTAAGAGAGAGTTTCGCAAAAGGCCTCTGGACTGTTCTGGATCCTTGAGAGGGTATTGCACAGGAGCTTACTGGAGTGATATTCGGGCTCAAGCTGGTTTGGGGCCCCTGAGCTAAAAAGGGCCCCTGAGGTAGAATGTCAAAGGAAGTCCTGAGCTAGCCTAGGGGCCCTGAGAGGAATTATGTAAGAGGTTCCTGACTTGATCCTAGGGCCACTAGCTGAATTGGTGTCCATTGAATTGGCATTGGGCTTGTTTTAATAGTATGGATACAATTAGTTTGTCTGGGCACATTGTTCTGATCTGGGGCCCAATGAGTATTTAGAGCCCTTAGCTCGTCTGGCACCCTGGGTTAGTGCTGGGCCCATTTAGCTGACCTGGGCCCACTGAAAATATTTTTCAGAAGGTTTCTAACTTCATCTCGGGATCTCTGAGCCAGTGAAGGGCCCCTGAGAGACCAAATTGGGCGTCTGTACCCACAGTCATGTATCGGAGAGAAATTGTGGTTGTAATTGGTGTTTGCAGGAGACCCGCTGTTTGTTATTCGCTATGGTTTCAGTACTCGGTTCAACGTGATGGGTCCCTGCGTGAAAAGTGGTGGGCGGAGGGGGGACAAAATATTATCCGTCCTCTCCCACTTTCAAAACGGGACCCATGATTCTATACACGAACAAGTATCAAGAAAGTAGTTTAATGAAAGCTATTGAATTTTTCACACATTCAAGGAACGACTTTTCGTGGCATAATTTCTTTTTATAAAATTTCCTTTGATGTATGGTGCAGTTTTTTGTCATGAAATTTTAGAAGGCAAAACCACCGAGTGAGAGAGAAAGGGGGAGAAACAGCTTAGACAATGCGCCAATTTTACGGAAACAGCATACTGGAGCTAGCTATCGCCATGCTGTAACATGCCTCAGATTCTGTTTATTTATATCATCAAGATATTGTATTTTCATAATATTTTAGGGCTATAATGATGCACCAATTGCTGGGGTCATAAGACTTCTCAGAAGGGGAATACGCTAGACTTGGGCATTGAAATGTATTTTGAGTTCACACAATGATGTTGTCTGCTGCCAACACGTTTTCATTGAGGACCAGATTAAAAAGCGCACGGTACGTTATAATCGCTTTTTTTCAAAGACCGAGTCAACGGCAAAGGTTTAAACCCGTATCTCATTTTGAGTTTCCGGAAAATATCTGATTAAATGCTCGAAATGTGTTGAAATGTGCATGCTGGTTTTACCTCCCGAGGAAGTCATGATCCGGCTCGTGTAAAAATCCCTCCATCATACGGCTTTATAAAGTATTTATAGACAGTGCCCGAATTTTAGTGTCTTCATTTTCTTACGAAAAAAATCCACTCCTGCGGCCTCGACCGGACTGGGACCCCCCTGGTTTGAAAAGAGATCTCCACCCCTGGCCGTAGGGCATAAGCCTGAAATTTCTGGCCTGTTCGAGTCCCACAATTTGTGAACATTTGAAACTTTTAAACACGAAGCCATAAAAATTGCGATGTTACGGTAAAAGCTGGGAATATTGACATCAGTCGCATCAATACGGAGAACACACGAATTCTGGTTGTCTTCAGCATGGGCTCCTATATGAGCCTCAGTGGCGGATCTATGTTTCGGTAAGGGGGAGGCCTGCTATGTCTTCTAGGGAGCGCGTTTTGTGGATTCCGAGGGGTTTTACTGCGTCCCTGCCGCTCCAGCGCGATTTTATGTATTAACACTCGCCCCGGTGGGCCTCCGAGCCACCCTCGCCAAGGTGGGCGGGGGGTTTGAACATCTCCTTGAATTCGGCACCTATGCGGGAAACTTTTGGCTAGCTCATTCAAATTCATAAAGAGCTATATCAGTTACTTTTTACTCCGGTCAGTATTGAGGCCATGCCAGGTCAAAGAAGGTGACATGTAAGAGAAGAGTTTCTGGGCTTTAGCGTCTGATAGAGTTGAGTTAGGGTCAGTTTTTAGGCACTATTCGCCTTCTCTCGTTACAGGAAATCTAATGATACATAGATATGACTATACTAAGTCAAAACATAGAAATGACCTGACCTGAGGTCAGGTCAAGGTCACTATTTGATCTGGTACAGCCAATATGCATATCAATCCACTCACAAGAGCAATCCAAACGTAATGACATTAAAATAGAACTTAAGGTCTATTAGAAAGGTCGAATAGAAGGTGGAGTTTAGTCTCAACCGTTTTGAACAAGGTAGAACAAACCGAGGATATCATGGCTTACATATATGTACATAAATCATGAGGTCACTAATAATGCTGAATGATTACTAATACTATACTTGGGGTCCTTTTGAATTGAATCTTCAATTTCACTTTGGGTGGAAAAACGCAGTTCGGTAGTTATCGAGATAGGAGTGGGAGCGGGGGCTAAAAAAAAAACTATGCCTAGGTAGGTTACAGTTCACACCTGCGCATGGGACGATTTAGGGGTGTTTATGGAGGTTTTGGCGCCCGGCATGTGCGCACCATGGACAAGAGCGCGCCTACAGGGGCGGTTTCATGGACCTAAGGCAGGATACAACCGCTACCCTGTTCTCTGCCCCCCCTACCCCGCCTTTGGATTCATTCCTGATCAGGCACCCAAATGTAAGACCCGAGAAAATAAATCCACGAGGCGATTTTGGGTATATCACATCAGAAAAAGGAACGAGCATTCCCAGCAGTCAGTGCGACACAACACAATTTCAAAACAAAGAGCAGACATTCCCTCACAATCGTTTCTTTGCGCTGAAGCCGTTCGAACATTGCTCAGCACCCTTAGGCACGCCTTCCTGCACCTTACTGTCGTCACTAGCTAACTTGCCTGAATAAGGTACCGATCTACCGGCAGAGCAGTGCGCAGTTGTGCATCGGATGTCAGGTCCGATGTCCAGAGCACTAGAGGAGTCGTTCTCTCCGTGCTGATGTTGCCCCAGATGTTGGCTGCCTGAGTCTGGAAGCTCACCCAAAGCTTCATGTACTCGTGGT